>JAGDQP010049187.1:0-14560 GCA_022664845.1 Lepisma saccharinum | reverse complement strand
AGCTGAAGTACCTAAGAAAAGTACCTAAGATTCAGGTACTAGGTACAACAAAAAAGTACCTAGTTACAGGTACTAGGTACTGCAACTGAAATGTACCTAGGTACATGCTTTAGGTACGTGTTTTGTACCTAGGTACTGTACCTAGGTACAAAGTACCTAGGTACTACCCAACACTGGCACTAGGGGTTGTAATCTCTGTTAGGTTAAATAGCCTAAATTCCTGTGTATCTGGTCTAATCTCTGCTATCGTGCGTTGGTATAAGGACTAGGTAATCTCTACTATATTAAGTAGTATTTTTTAGGGTTCAAAAAGAGTTCCGTACCCTTTTATGGAATCTCTGCTATTGTGCTCTGTGTTTGGTTAATTTCTGCTATTTTAAATAGGGGATGAAAAAAGGGGCCGTAGCCATTTATGAAATTTCTGCTATGTTAAATAGGTGTTCGTAGTCCATCTCTGCTATGGTGCTGTGTAGGGGATAAAAGAAAAGAGCTTCGTAGTCTTTTATAAAATATCTGCTATGGGGTGAAAAAAGATGCCGTACCCTTTTATAAAATCTCTGCTAGGGGTTGAAAAAATGTGTTCGTAGTCTTTTATAAATAGGGGATGCGAAATATGCTCGTAGCCTTTCATAAGGGATGAAAAAAGGTGCTCGTAGCCTTTTATACATTGTAAACACACACGGTGACATAGCGTATCGTACAGCTCTGGAAAATTGGCTCCTTGCTATCAGCCAGGTACGGGAAAAACGTGCCATTTTCAAGAAAGTGAGGTCAAGTGCCGCTACTACTAACGTGTATAGTTACTGGTAAATAAAGAATCACAATGTACACTACCCTTAAATACGAGGTAACCAAAAAAGTTTTTGCCGTTCTACAGCAGTGATAAAGAAAGATCAATACAGTGGACGGTACGGACCTTTAGGTTTCGAAGTAAGCTCAATCAGCATCAAACATCTTTTGCCAAGGTTTCTGCAGCTTCACAATATCCTGGTGATAAAAGTCGGGGTTTTCCGAGGCAAAGAAGTTCATGAGTGCGTTCCGCTGGTCTCCCTCATTCGCGAAGGATCTCCCATGGAGGTAGTTGTCGAGGGAATGAAACATGTGGTAATCTTTTGCCGCAAGGTCCGGTGAATATGGTGCATGGCACAGTGTCCCCCAGCCAAGTTGTTGAAGGATCTCCCGAGTCCTCTTTGCCACATGTGGCTTTACAGTGTCATTGACAAACAGCACACCCTTACGATTCACCAATGCCGGGTTCTTCTGCAGCAATGCACGGGATGCTGTAAGTAGAGGTCAGCAGTGATAGTCTAACCAGGTGGAAGGAGTTCGTAATGCACCACTTGGCGACAAGCCACCATACAGACCATCTAGACATTTTCCCACCTCCATAATATGGCCACACGATTACCCAACAATGGTTGCAATCATGGCCACTCCTTAACATAACTCCGGTACCAGTCCTCTCTGTCTATCATGTGAAAAAATTCTTTCCTATCATGTGAAAAAATTTTGCGAAACATTGCCGCCTTTCATGTATGTTTGTGATATTAGTGTACGCCTGTCTTTGCATCCAGTGACATAAGTACCTTTTCTTCTACCTTATTTTACCTTCTTATTCATATATATATAGATATATACATATATATAGATGTATACAGGGTGTCTATAAAGCTTGTTTCAACCCTCTTTTCTTCGGAACCAATGAAAATATGAGAAAAAACTGAAACATATATTCCATTATTTCGAGAGGCTAACATTTTTGGCTACAAGAATTCCACCTCCGACTCCTCCAATGGGGCTAGGTGGGAGTCAACTCAACTGGCGTGGACGAGATTCAGCTTAAACTGTTTTACCACCTAATCCGTGTCAGTACAAATATACGTTACTGTATGAAAATAAAAGACAGAATAGTGTATAAGTCATTAGAAAATATATAAACACATACTGAATGACGTAGTAATGGAATAACTTTTGTCAACGTAATTTACAGTGCTTGATCGTATTCCGTATTACTACCATTAAAATTAAAAATTTAACACCTAACCTAGGATTACAAAGTAAGCCTACAAAAAAACAAAATACAAAACCAGAAAAAAAATAATAATAAAAAAGAGAGAAGTATGAAGATCGTTAATTAACAATTAAAGAGGGTCTTGATGAATTAAAAAATTTGAACCAACTGTGGGATCGATATGTTGCCCCTATACAAAATGGCAGCACATCAAATTCCGATAATGACCATTTCATGAGTGTTTGTTGCTCATGCTGTAAAAGTTGAACGGAAGAGTACAAGGCTGCAAAACATTTCTCTAACAAAAATATTTTATGTGCTATCGTTTTTCTTAGGTCTTAGGCCACACAGACATTTTTAGTCAATTCAGTTGACTTTTCAAATATTATAATGTTCGTTTCGGCATTTTTTGATATGGCCTTTCGATCTGGAAATACCGGTACCGAGGAAGAGAGTCTTTATGCAAGGGATAATATATCATGTTTCGCGTGGCAACCCTGGAAACTTGTGAGGCCTAAGACCTGAGGAAAACAATATCACATAACGTAACTTTGCTGGAGAAGCACTTACCGACTTTGTTTTCTTCTGTTCAACTTCTACAGCATGAGTGAAACATACTCATAATCATTTTCGAATAGCGGCAACATATTGATCACAGAGCTGTTCCAATTTTTCTTCCATCAGGACCTTGCAAAAAGTATATTACTCGGCCAACCTTGCAACTTCAAATTTTTTAGTTATCTCCCACCTACCCGTCGGAAGGGTTGGAGGTAGAATTTTTTTAGCGAAAATAGCCTACTAAATTGAACAAGCACTAAAACAATTAAAACCTAAATATTAATATTCAAACACGCAAGGTAACGGGATGGGGAGAGGTTTTATAGCACTCTACATATACATATGTCTCGCCTCTATAACCTGGCCACACTGTTACCCAGCACTAGATGTACATTAGTTGGTGACATGGCGACTCCTAAGCACCAGACCCGTACCAGTCCTCTCTTTCCATTTTCTTTCCTATCATGTGAAAACGCTTTTGCGAAACGTTGCCACTTTTCTTGGGTGTTTGCATCCTATGACGTAAGTGCTTCTTCTACGCATTTTACCATCTTATCTATTCCTTCGTTGGGCTTCCTTTGTTCCGACCACGTGTCGACACACCTTCTCCTCATTCTTTGTCCGTCCTATGTGTCTTCCTGTCACTTTTTCCTGAGTTACTTTCGACGTTCATTTGAAGTGTTCTACTTTGCCACTTGTTTTCTCGCTACCTTCGTGTTTCTCTCCCTGATATTTATTATTATTATTATATTCAGGCTGCGCTGAAATATTTGTACCATATCTAGTTAAGATATTTAACAGATCTCTGGTTACTGGCATTTATCCTGATATATGAAAAACTACCTATATAGTACCTGTGTACAAGGGAGGTTCACAGAACGATCCATTAAATTACAGACTAGCTTCCCTCATATGCTCATTTGCCAAGATATTTGAAACAATTATGTATGATTATTTATTTTTTAGACTCAAACACAATATATATGAAAATCAGTATGTTTTATTGTTTTTCAGAGGAAGAAGTATTGAAATGAATTTATGTCAAGTCACTGATTATATTAATAATCATATTAAGAAGAGAGAGCAAGTTGACGTAATATATATTGACATATCAAAAGCTTTTGATTCTGTTAGTCCTATTATATTACTACGTAAATTATCAAATATGGGATTGGTACTAAAATATATAAATTGGTTTGAAAGCTATTTAGAGAACAGATCTATTCAGGTGAAAATTGGGCATTGCTTATCAATTAAAGGCTCGATAGCTATGAAATTCCCTTTGGGTCCTTTATATTTTCAATTCTTATTAACGACATAGTGACTAGTGTAAAATCCTCTGAGATATTTCTGTACGCTGATGATATAAAATTATATACAGCTGTAAATAGATGTACAGTTAATGTAGTTTAGCAAGAAGATTTAGAAGCAATCATTGACTGGTGTAAGAAAAAACAACTTAGTATTAATAAATCAAAAACAAAAGTTATAACGTACACATGGAAGACGAAATATTACGCCAGCAGATATATGTGTGGTGAGTTATGCCTTCAGGTAAATAGCACTATGAAAGATATGGGTCTATTGTATGATTCGAAACTCAGATTTGACGCTCATATTGTTAATCAGCTTAATGCTGCAAGATAAACCATAGGTTTTATTTTCATACAATGGGGTTTAATTAATAGCCCAGCTATATAAGCATTTCTGTACAAGGTGTTAATTAAACCGATTTAGAATTTCCTTTGGTAATTTGGAATGATGTTGAGGTCACTTTAAGTAATAAATTAGAAGCTGTTCAAAAGTTATTGGTCAGAATAGTTTGTCACAGACTGAAATTTGATTACTCTGATAATAATTATAACTACTGGCTATTTTTTTCCTCTCTAGAAGTGTTAAAGAATAGAAGAGATAAAAATGATGTCAAGTGTATTGCAAGGCAATTACTTATAAATATAAGTCTTATTTAATGAAATTAGTGTTAATGTGCCTTTATACAATATTAGAAAATATATACCTTTATCTACAATGAATCCACCATAGTAGTCATGAACTACTCGGACTAACGATCCAAAGACCTTAAATAACTTTCCGATATTACCTTTTACCATTCCCTCAAAGAGATTCTCACCCAATCCTTCCTCAATAAGATCCGCACCTACCTCCAAGCGCATGAATCGCATGAGAGCTGTCGCATTCCACTGGTTCTACACTCTCTACTACCTATGCCAGAACTCCTAAATTCTACCTGTTCTCCAAAATCCATAAATCTCGTTATCCCGGAAGACCCATTGGTTATAGCATTAGCTCTCCTACTGAAAGAATCTCCACCTTCCTTGACCACAATCTCCAACCGTTCATCCAGACGCTCCCTTACACTTTCTCTCTTGATATATTCTATGCCCTATCCGCTCCCACCAGACACCATCTTAGCTTCAGTTGACGTGACGGCGATGTCTATCAATATTTCCCACACCCATTGTCTCCCTGCCCTTGAACACTTTCTTGACACGGGTCCTAGTCCTCGTCAACCCAGCACAACATTACTGCTTTAGCTAGCTGACTTTGTAATAACCATGAACAACTTCACCTTTGAGACCCACCTGCAAATCAAAGACACAGCCATGGGCACTCTCATGGCCTCTTTCTACACCAACCCTCGTGGAACGCTGGAAAAACAATACCTCAACTCCGCACCTCTGAAACCTTTATCCTGGATTCGTTGTATAGATGACATTTTCTTAATCTGGACCTAAGGACAATAGTCCCTGGAAACATTCATATAAGACTTCCAATGCATCTTTAACGTTAAATTCACTTGGCCCTTCTCCAGAAAGCTTTCCCAGATGTAGACGTCTGGCTCAAGAACAATCGACTTGAGACATGCGTCCACATTAAACCTACCTACCAGCAGTATAAAATATCTCCACTTCAATAGCTTCTATTCATATCATGCCAAACGCTCTCTCCTATATCCTTTTGCTATCTGGGGATCCCACATCCACTCCTTTGGAAACCTAATTGAAAATGAAAAAACCTAAACTGCACCATTCCAGTCAAATTCACTTGGATCTTCTCCAAGGAACACAACTTTTCTATATGTGGATGTCTGGCTCTAGAACAATCGACTTGAGATAGGCGTCCACATCAAACATACCAACAGTTTACAATATCTCCATCTCATCCATACCACAACATACGCTCTTGCTATCCGAGGCTCCCACAAACGCTCCTCTGACAACCTACTTCAAAATTATTCAGTAGCCTCTCCTCAGCTCTCATCGACCGTGGATATCCCAGTCATCACATCAGTAAATAACTAGCCAGAAATCACCCAACCATCTAGCCTTTTCGTGAAGCTCCATCCGTTTCCAATCTTCCCATTCAGTACTACCTCAGTCTTCAGGGCCTCCGAAACCTCCTGAAATTGGCGCACCCCTAACCCACTACGTCACCTGAAACTGAAAGAGTTTTACCGTCATGCCCCAAAATAGTCTACCGCAGAATCCCGAATCTTAAAAAGGTTCTCACCAGAACTGGACCCGTTCAACCCGTTATCATTAAAAACGTGGTAATTGCAATACAGCTCGCTGCAGATTGTCCTATTTTTTTTATCCCAGTTCGACCGTTATTCATAAGACATACTCCTTCCAACATTCCAGGAGTTGCATATCTTCCAACCTCATTTACCTCCTACTCTGTAACCTATGTTCCGCCTTCTGTGTTGGAGAAACCCAAACACCTGTAATAGTCCGCATCAGCAAACCATCGCTACTCCTCCAAATCACAACTCCCGCATCTCCCCATACCTGAACATATTTTATATCTTGGCTGCACTTTTGACGAAACCTTCCGAGTCAGTATCCTGAAAATTCTGAATCCTGACTCACCTGCCACTGTTAGAAAGAGGTGGGAGCAGACGTGCATCGCCATCTTCTCCGCAAACGATGAACCTGGCCTTATCTCCATGTAGCGCAATTCTCCTTCTTCTTCTTCTTTGGTGCTTTCTTCTTCCATTCTCTCCCTCCTTCCGTCTCTATTTTCACTTTTATCTTCCTTTTACCCATCATCTTAGTATTACTTTCTCTTGCCCGCTGATTTTTTACACTCTTATTTATTACGAAACCTCTGACAGATTCCTGGTAACTTTCGCACTTCCTTCTCAATTTGGTGGTTTCTCCGACCTATTTAGTCATTTTCCCGACCACCATCGCCTGGCCACTCTGCTACCCAGCGTCAATTGACATCAAACATGGCAACTCCCTAGAAGCAGTCCTTTCTGTCCGGCTTCTCCTCTATTATGTGAATACGTTTTTGCGTAATGTTGGCGCTTTTCTTTTGTGTTTTTGAAGCTTACACTTGTCTTTGCACAGTAACCTGAAACATTTTTTTTTTCTATTTTATTTCACCATCTCATAGATCTGTACCTCGGAGGTAAACTACATTATGTCACTTTTAGCAAAACTCAGTTCATTGATTTGTTGATTTGTTCACCCTCTTTAAAAATTTTTGCGACATAGTTTTGTTATCAATTAAAGAGTATGTGCGAATAAAAGTCTATGTTCCATGTTAAAAGATGGCACATAGACTTTTCTTCGCGCATACGCTTCAACTGCCAACAATGACATAGTTGTGTATAACTCCAACAATAGCATGCTCATATATAAAAAAAGCTATGAACGGGGGTCGAGTTTGGCAAGAAAGTGACATAGTACAATTTTGCTACGCGGTACAGATATATGTGAGTGTGTACCGGGTGTACAAAATGTACAGAACCCGCTCTTTCAATGTACAAGGTACATCATGTTAAACTAAAACAATAAAGAAAAAGAGAGACCGCTCTTGTGCTGAAATATAGCCCCGTATCTTGAGAGTTTGAAAGACATTAATCGACGGATCATAAGATATTCAGGTAGTATTCGAAAAACTGTTGCTTCAGTCAGATTTCTTTTACTTACTTCTTATAGTACTTTTCGAAACCCGTTTACTGACTAGTTGCGGCATTTTTGGTGTCACTAGATAGTCTGATTGACTGTTATCAAATAGTAGAAAGAAACTCCCTATCTTAGATTTAAAAGCTTTGTGCATGGTTATTCCGAAAACACAGCTGGACTACATTTGGGTAACTTTGGAGAAATGGAAAATCGATTGTCCTCCCTTTCACTATTCTTCATGTAATGAATAACTCACAATTAGACTACAGAATTAATTTCAGAGTTTTCGGATACCCAGACACAAGATCTGTAATACCTACCAAATCTAGATTGGTTAGTTAGCGTCCCCCCACTTCAATCAGGGCTGAAAAAAACATTAAGAAAACATGTGTTTAAAATGTATTTTTGTGTGTTTTTTTTAAGCGTTTTTATAGACTGCACAAAAACGTGTTTAAAACATTTTCTTTAAAAAATGATAGGGGTTATGATAAGTACTCCATCTGCAGTGGCCTCTACACCATTTCAATCCCGCTTTTTGTCTATTCATAAGTACTTACTAGAAATTCTAGGCTCTATTTTGCCAAATTTTATAAAATTTGCTATTTAATAAAATTCGATGACAAAGCTATTTATTACATAAATGGTAAAAAAGGTAAAAGTATACCCTGTGCAATGCGCAAGCGCCGTGAACGGCGCATGGGGGAGTGGAGGTATAGCGATCCACATATTCTCGACCAACGGTACGAAGTGAGGTGGGGTGGTCACTCCAACGCTCGGCTGCCTTTACCTCCCAAAGTGCGCGGGAAAACCACGGACACTGTGGTAATCAATTTGATAGAAGGATGAGTTTAAACGGTTTTTTCTGTGAAATTTTTTAAAGTTTTTTCACTTCTTTTGCTTAAATGTCGTTTTCTTTTCACCCAACAAGTATTTAATGCTTTACACTGCAGATAATCGATTTAATCAGCAGGATTGGATTTAAGCTTTCAAATATTCACCCCAATTGCCAAATGCACTATTGCTTTATTTTCCTGCAGCCTTGCGACACACATGTGGGATTATTTATGCATTCACTGCCACAGTGCTATACTTCCTATATCTTCACCCTAACAAACATAAGGAATTAACTAAGGATACATGGACTGAAGTTATTTGGTATAGTTTGTAATGAAATAATAATAAATCCCCAGGGAAATGAAGTAACATTTTGAATTATAGGAAGAATTGAAGTTTCTATAGATAATACAACTTCGAAGACATCTTTACTGTACTGAAAAACTGTGAATTCTTACCAAAATATGAAAAATTTTATTTTCTGAAATTGGTTGGCAGCACTGACAATTGCGGCGCCGGAAGTACCCACATGAACAGTCCTACTAATGCACATGTCAAATTTAGTGTAAATCAATGCGGATACGTCCAACGGTAACAAATATGAAATCTAGAATTTCTTAATCGTTTGGCAATACTGAGATACTACGGGTCTGGAGTGCCTGTATGATCTGTCCCAATACTTAATGAACATGTATGTGAAATTTAGTGTAAATCAATGCACACGTGTAGATTTGTATTAATAAAGGCATTTCTATAAGTTAAATTTTAAAATAGGCTGGCAACACTGAGAACTGCGGTGCTTAAGGTTAGGGACACCAAAAACTTTCTTCTATTGTGTTGAATGATGATAAAGCTAAGTTTGGAGCAGATACGGTATGGAAGAATTTTTTAATGATTTTTTTAAAAGTTGAAACACTGAGAACTGGGCAATCCGGAATATCTCCCATATAGCAAAACATATTTGTAATCATTGGTTTAATTTATGCTGTATTTCTTCTTAATTACCTATATAAAAGTAATTCTTGCTTAAAGATATGTTAGCAGTATTACAAATTGCTGCCTTGAAAAAAATAATAGGAAAAAACGAAGGCTCGTGGGATTTTTTCCTATAAAAGGAAAGTTTTAGAAGAAAAATATATATTTTTTTATTTACAACACTAGGTTGAGTATATCTAGTGCGCCAGGCATGGGAGCACTGAGGGAAAATTCTCCAATATCCTGGCCGGGATTTAAATTACACTTCTTGAAATGTTCTCTCATTCGGACAACAAGACCTACCATTTCCTTTTCACATAGTCTACATTTGGCTTTTACGGTTTTATTATTTGCGGAAGGATGAACTTTAATAAAATATGTCTAGATTAAATCAGTGCAACCCACTGATAATGAGTCTATAAACGAACAGTAAAGAAGCAGAGTACCTAATAAGTTCTACCACCCGACATAAACTCCAAGAACCGAATAAAAAATGATTATGAGGAAACGGACAGTAGTGAGTAAGTGTACAGATTTGATAAACATAAAATAGAGCAATGTAATCATAGAAGCAGATAGATGTCCATGAAGTTTCTCTTTCCCTGGTAGTTTATCACAATAAGTAAAGAAAGGAAGAATTAAAATATGAACATCTTGTTTCATGTTATTGATAGTGAATTAATATTTCCTGATTTTAGCATTCAACCGATAAAGAACAAAACAAAATCAAAACAACTCATTTTATGTCTCCATCTGTAGGCTTGCGGCGCCATAATACCGAATATTTTGGAAACTAGCTTTCACACGGGATAAATTGCATACGTTTTACCGGTAAAAACACAACCTTCCGTACTGTTAAAGATAATAATGTTCTTTCAAAGAAGAAAAATAAAATTAACATGTTTTAAACACGGCTTAAAAATTATTTTAAAGCAAATGTTCAAAATGTTTTAAACAAAATGTTTAAAACAATCGCCTCTGTTTAAAACAAGTTTAAAACATCTGTTTAAAACATTTGGTTTTAAACATTACAACCCTTCAATCTTAGAAACATACTAGTTCGTAGGATTTTTTCGACTCTGCCATTCTCAGCCGACACCTACATATGCAAGAGATCCAGATTTAGAACATGCTGTATCCTCATCACTTTTTCCATGGTCATTATAATTATGCTGCTAGCTACCACGACAACTTAAATCCCAAAGGTAATGACACACCTGTAACGTAAATTCTATTGTAAAATGCAAATTCTGAGTTGCCCTTTATGTAAGGAAAACAAGCTGATCCTTGAAGCTTCGTATTAACAACAAACACAACATTAGCGCCATATCGCAATGAATCACATCTCAATCCTCCTTACACATCCAGTCACACAAAACTAATTTTCATGTCTTTCCCTGTCGCTATAATACAGATTCTAACTCTTACGACTAGGAATGGTACTGACACCGAGACTGGTCTTCATCTCGTCTCGGTCTCTCTAATCTTGATTTCGAGACCAAGACCAAGACTTAGATATAAGAATTGAGACAAGGCCAAGACACCATGCGTGGGACTTAGTCGAGACAAGACCTACTCCTCAAGACTAGAAATAAGACGGAAACTTGCCTCTCGAGACTCTCTTCTCGAGCGAGACTAAATCCTACTGTTTATTGAATGTTTTTCTGAGAAATGTCATTGCCTCTTTTTTGTTATGTTTGTAAGCTTATGCACCCCTGACCTTGATATGAAACTTGTTTTGTTATGCAATACTTACGTATTTATTGTTCAAGTATTCTCGTTAGATTTCACATTTCATTTTACTATAAATGATTGAGATTCTTTCAACTAGAAACTCGATATTTACTAAATTCTTTAAAATTACTATTTTTAAGCTGATTTTTTATCTGGGTGATAATCATAATATAAATGTGTTGGATATTGATTCAGGAACAGATAAATGCAGAAATTCATTTTATTCAATGAATTTTCATCCCCATACTTTCTCCCTGCTGATAGTTTTTCACCTCTGTTAACACTCTCCCTTTTATATCAAGCTATAGGAGGCTGATCCCGTACAGACAGTAAAGTACACGTCAAGAAGTCAAACTATCTAGATTCAACGATAGATCTCTTACACCATTTACTTAAAAAATGAAAGATATTTTTAAATATTATCCAGTACCTTAGAACAGATGGAAACAACCTACTTTTTTTAACAGTTTCTACGTATAAAAAATAAATAATAATAATAAACTTTTTTAAGACATACTTTTAAAAGGCATGACTAAAATGTAAAGCATGGTGCGCGTTCTCATATAAAGTCACTTTATAAATTATTGAATCGGCACGCACCATACTTTCCTTTTTAGTCATGTACAAACAAATTTTTTTTTTTTTACTTTTTAATACGAATTGTTTACGGAAAGTATGTCTTTAAAAATTTTTGTTTATTATTTTTTACGAGTTATTTCGGTGTTCGGATACTTTTTCTCAAACTAATGTTTTGTAACCCAAATCCGGAAATGTTCTGCAATCATTCAAACGCAACATCATTGCAGGCTAGTATTTATTTTAAGATAAAGAAGTTTACATATAAAAATATTAACATATGTTTTTGAAATATATAAATATATAGAGTTATATGAAAATAACAATAGAATATTGCATACACGACTTACGTCGCTGTGCAATATTTCATCATTGTATGACGACCGGAAATGAGTTAATTTAACGTTGCAAGATTTGAGGAACAGAAATAGTATAACTTAAAAAAATAATTTCTTAATATATTATCCGCCATATTTAAAACTGTCGACAACGTATGGGAGCAGTTATAACTCAAATCACTTGAGACATGCTTTATCTTCAATTTGGCACCAGAACGAATCTTATATCTGGGTTGAGATATTACCGTTTAAGCGCAAATGGATGTGGTCGCGTGGCCGCCATATTGATGACGTCATTTCAGGTGGTTGTCCAGCTGTGATTTTTTGGGATTTTTCTCTGGAGGCTCAGGGGGGGTCCAAAGAATGCGTTAAAACAAAAATTAGCTTTCTAATATTTTTTTCCGTCTCGGGCCATTTTAAGCCCTAACTTGCCTATACTACTTCGCGAAACAAGACCAAGACCAATACGGTCCAATTTATATACCAATTTCCATATGCAGTCTAATGTTGGCCATTTTACACTGGATATTAACAACCCTAACTAGCGGAAGGATTTTCTTATGGTGTGACTGCGGGAAACCAGTGAAAAAACTCAGTCAGGATGGTCGGCGCCATCAAACGAACGCGGGCCCTCCAGATTAAAGGTGAGCACTCTACTGACTGTTCTACCTCTTCCTGGCATTACAGTGCACAACACTGAATAGAAAAGAATGTCGATTGTCAGTTAGACCAGTTTTGTCAAGCGAGAAAATTCTTTCTGCATCACACAATGCTACCGCCACAGATTTTAATTTCGATAAACAATTACAGCCTTAGAAACGAAATTGCGTGAATTTCTTTGTAAATTACAATTACATAGAAATTTGTAAAATGTATGCTGAAGGTATAAAAGTAAAAAATACAACAAATTATAAAAATCTTTAAATTCAGTCAGCATTACTTTAAAATTAAAACAGTTATGCAAATATCATTGAACAATTAAATAATTGGTAGAATATGTATATAGGGGAAAATTCATTAAAATATGTATTTAAATAGAAAATATGTAAAAATGTGTAAGAACATACAGTGTTCACACTCACTCAGTTCTCTTACAAATATACATGTGAATACTTTTAATTTATTTAGAAAAATATTTAATTAAATAATTATTCGGGCCGTATTTATTATAAACTGTGTACAAGAATATCCTACGATTTGTGCAATCACATTTTTGAAAATTTGACTATAATGTATATAAAACGTACTTTGAATTGATAAAAGTATTCAAAGGCTAACTTGCTCCCCCCCCTCCCCCATTTCAGAGCTGTAATCGCCGCCTCTGAGGGTCCCATTCAATAACTGTAAGTTTAACCCAATCTAAGATACTAATTTTAGACAATGGAGAGAATCACTGTTCAATATACTCTATACGTGTTGAATAAAATGAAGAAACATGCTTTTTACAATCTGAAGTATATTTTAAAACACTTGCTTCAAGATTGTTCAATTTTGACTGAACTAATACTGGTAATAATATGTATATATTTAGTAGTTTTTGCTTGAGATCTTCAACTAGTGTCAAACCCTCAAGCATAGAAACGTTCTGTACTTCTGAACCTTAAGCAAGTAGACAAATTCACTAAAAACAATATCCACCCGTGACGGAAACCTAGGATTAATATTTTCGAGTCTAAACCAAAATAAATCGTCGGTAGGTTGACATAATGACGTCTCTCATTTTCATGAAAATTGAGTTACAGATACTTTATACAGTTCCTGCTAGCCTTTATCATCTGACATAAGTTACAGCACACTTCCTTGCATTTAAGTTTTAAATATCGGAAAAAATCTGTATTAATTATTTGTATGGCGTTCTGTCAAACGTACTTAAAAATTTATTTCTTCTCTTGAAAAGTTATACGGCATTTTGGGATCGTCCATATCCCAGGCTAGAGATACATATCTGTAAACAGAGCCAGGAAGATTTTTGCAGAGAAGGGGACATTTTGAAAAGAAAGGACATTTCTTAATAATAAGCACCCTTTCGGATCACGCAGGACAGCCTTCTAGAAAACAATACCGTCCTGCGAAAATCAGTACGTCTGGTCGCCCTATTTTAACTTGTTCATTTTTTATCTTTAGATTTAATTGTTATCATAGATTTCCTTTCTCTTAGTATGTGCCGCAATCAACTCCCAAGGATGATAATACATCAAAATATAAGGAAATTCTGTCACCGGGGTGGAAATCTCCAGACTGTCGAAAGTGTGGGAAATGAACTTTCGATCTTCACATTTTCAACATCCTAACAGCAGAGCTGATGCGGCATGCTCTCGTAAAAATCTTCTTCATTCAACAATTGGTATTTCAAAATTACGCAAGGGTGCACAAGGAATTTCCCAATGGAAGTAGGACACAACACTAATAGTCAACGATAGTGCTGCTACCGCCCATAAAATTCATTTTATCTTATCTTACTAGTAGTCAATACAGCATTGAGTCGAAAATGAACATATCAAATAACATAACTGTTCTTTATTACATTTCTTTCTATGCTGGTATCGCCTAGTGTCAAAACGAAGCGGGAATTTGGAGCTGTGGTATTTTAGGTGAAATGA
>JAGDQP010049186.1:0-14560 GCA_022664845.1 Lepisma saccharinum | reverse complement strand
TCCACCCATTGCACAATTTTGAAATGTATTTTTTAATAGAAAAGGTTTGGTTAGGGTTGCTATTCGTCCCGGAAAATCCGGGACCGTACCACAATCTAGATCTGTTTCCCGGTATTCCGAAAATAATTCTCGGGACATATAAATGTCCCGGTTTGCATCGAAGAATCGAGGAAGGGGGAAATATAATTTCCTTTCTTTTTACACGACTATATTCACTTCAGTTGATGAGTTTGGCATCTCAAAGTTATTAAAAATCTTGACTACATAGAACAATGATTTAATTCAAGTTCACGATTCAATTCACCTTAATATTGAACGAAACATCTAATTCATTTGGCTAGGGACAAAGCGTTTTGTTGCTCAATGGGTATTGCGGCATTACTCTGTTTTATCTGCCTCCTGTTTATAATATATTTGAACCACCGATTGGTAATTCTTGGTAATTTTCCGTTGACCATAACAATGCCAAGAACAAAATATACATTGTTTAGTAAAATCGGCAAGGCAACATTGAGAAATGTTTAAAAATTTAGATAAAATAAAAACTTAGGAGGTGGGAAAATGTAATTGTTTGTATTATTGATTGAAGATTGTTTTAAAAACATTTTCTACCTTTTACACAACGAGCACGTACTTCGACCAAGGAATATTTTAACAATTTTAGAAGTAGTATCATTTTCATTGCGATTACTTTGGTGCAGAGTGTTGCATATAAAATTGACGTAGATTTTAACACAAGGATATTAATTAAAGTATTTACCCTTTTTATTTTGCACATTTCAATAAAATTAATAAATTAGTAGCGTCCCTGATTTTCACTCATGAAATATAGCAACCCTAGGTTTGAAGTATTTGAGGGTACCATGACGCCTCAATTCTTCTGATCGTCGTATTTGGAAATATCAAGCTCTAAAACTCATTTTCCCACTCTTACGGAAGTCTAGGCATATATCGTTGAAATGAAACATTTTATCCTCTTTTTATTTTCATATTAGGAATCCCGTGAAAATGTTTTGTCGGTGTTATTTTGCCTGTATAGAACGAAAGGGAAGCAGTAACGTCAAATTTTACACGAGAAGATGAGGAAAACCCGCACAAATTTATTTATAGCTAAGTGGTCCTCCAAATGAAAATAAAAAAAAATCTCATGGAACAATATGCAATGGAGAATCTTATCAGTTACAATTACAACTAAAAAGAAAACGCGTAAGTATAAAAATTACTCATCTTACGTGAAATTTAGTTTACTAAAAATCATAATAACCATATTGGAATATTTTTATAGCCTCTTTCTGGATTTCGGTCACATGGTCTCTTGGGGTGATGTCTGTTGCTGAGTGGCGTCCAGATTTAATCCATTCTTGAGCTTATCTCTCAGCAGAAAAGAATGAAATTCTAGTGCCAAGTCCATTGACAGATATGAAAAACAAGGCATGAAGAGTAAGTTACTCATATTTGTAAGTGAGTTTGAATTACTGCTAGGGTCAGAGCATAATTTCTGGGGAAGCTAAAGTGCGAAGGTGTGGATTTCGGCCCTGGACTGGCCTCGCAAGAGGAGGTCAAAACTCAAAAGTTTCTAAACGCATAGCCGAACGAAGCAAAATAATAATAATAATAATAGTAAAATTTGCTTCGTTCAGCTATGCGTTTAGAAACTTTTGAGTTTTGACCTCTTCCTTATTATTATTTAATGACACGTTATACTGTTCCAAAAATGTACCCCTTCCAAGCAGTGGGCCAGGCCAAAAAATGAAACCGAAATCCACCCCTGCCCGTATTGGACAGACTGTGTCCACAGTGCAGCACATACGGACTCCAAGGCACTACGCAACGACATTTTGGATTACAACGAAGCATCATACCACGGGCAGCGAGGACAGACGCCTTGTGCGTATGACTCTGACGGATCGAACAGCCACATTCCGAACACCAGCGTATGCACTGGCGAATGTTGCACAGCTCCCAGTGTCCCCACGAACAGTTCTACCTCGCAGAGTGGGGCATCTTTGAAATGCGCCCTTAGCTGCGGCTTCCGCTGATTGCACAGCACAGGTATGACTACAGTGGTATCGCGAACGTCGCTTTTGGAGAACCGAGTGGCAGGACATCCTCTTTTCAGATGAATTCCGCTTCCGTCTGCAGCATCACAATGACCACATTCGTATCTCACCTGTACCACTGAACAATGAAGGGTGACGCGTGCGTTCCGCATCGCCATGACGGTTCGGCATCGAGTGTTATGGTGTAGGGTGCCATTGGATTCCGTATTTCTTACGCATTGACAGACATGTGGCCAGTCAACATTATATCAACAATGTATTGGACAGGTTGTGGTCCCTTTAGTGTAGGCCCTGCCGGAGACCACACTACAGCAAGATAACGAGCGTCCGCATGTGACACGTGATGGATACTATATTCTCTGCTTGTTTGACCGGCGCGTTCACCTGATCCCTCGCTGAGTGCATACGTCTGGTCCATGATTGCACAAGGACTCTGACTGCAGCTATGTGTTCCAGCTACATTTGATGAGCTGTGTCATAGTGTAGAAGACGCCATACGCCAGTAGGAAATGCAAGAGCACATCATGTCTGTGCCTCACCGTGTTGCAGTTGTTCTGTGCGGCGGATGGTGGGCTCACAGGCTACTGATCTTGGGAAGTTCTGTTCTGCTATCCACACATTCTCACGCATCACACAGAGCTGTAAGTTTAAGCATTTGCTGTTTGTACCTTACGGTATCTATGTGTCAAATTTGGGACTGTTATTTTCTCTCCTTCTTGGTGTTGCATTTTAAAGACGAGCAGTGTATATTTGTTGATATTTTTCAAGTCATTAGATATGGGTTATTACTCACAGTCAAGGATTATTAGATTTAGTTTACGCTTTCTTCCCTCATTATTCTTTCAAAACACATGTTTCATAGTACAGAAAGTACTGCCATCTGTGGCTAAAATTTTAAACTATTGCCATTGCAACGTTAATAGCAAAGCTGGTTACTGGTTGTGTGAATTGAGTCGTCCATTTGTAAATGTTCAAAAATGTTTAGAATCAAGTATAGATATCGCGAGATACGTCATATCGTCAGCTTCAATACTAGTCTTGAAAACCTCATTATTTCCCCTTTGAATCTTAACGCGAAAACTTATTCCCAGGTAAGAAGCGAGCAAAATCTTTATGTTTTCAATTCATTCCCGGGAAAGTGCCAGATTGGACATAACAAGTTTTGTAACCAGATGAGTCAATTGCTGATTTTAGCAGGAATAGTAAATTACTTAAATATTTGAGGAATCTTACAAAAATACGACTTATTTGCCACAAGAAATATTAGAAACTATTATGTATACTGTTAAAGCTACTACAACGGAATGAAAATGTAAGATAATATAGTCTGGTGTTACTAACCACAATACAAGACTGGAACATACTAGGTGGAAATTATTAAGAATACAATCTACAGTAAGAAAATAATAATATGATCTATTTTCTCAGGTTTCAATTCAGTGACAATCCATTTATACTAATATTGGCAATGTCTTTCCATATCGCATTTCTGTACTATTTGCAATCGATTTGTAACAAGCTAGCATCTCAACGAAAGCAACTCCATGAGAAAAACGACGGCGGGTTGACGGTTTCCAGCCGCCTCGTAATTAGACTAATGATACATCTCAACCGCCAAGGCTTTATTTTGGCGTAAACAGTCGTATTGCTGCCACATGTCACCATCACCCAGTGTCGGCCCGCCAGTAATTCTGACACTCCGCTATTCTACTATGCGGATAGCTGCCGTACTCTGGAAGACCACTGGCGAGCCATTTCCGGTTTCCACTAGCGGCCCGCCATGGAAATTAAACTGATATCGCATCTCTGCCACCAAGGCGGTATTGCGGCGGATACCTTAATATAGCTACCATGGCGGTATTATGGCGACTACAGCCACATAATTAGCTGTCTTTTTCAGTTACCCAAAAGTGGGACCGTTTTTACCTTGAGGGTAGTGTTGCTCGCAGTGGTGATCCATATTAACTGATCTTTTTGCATCATCTTCGCTGTTACATATTTCTTGGCGAGTAAAGTTTTCCATGGTCTGCGAGAGAACTCGTAACTCCAACTGTCAGTGACAAGATTTTGAAGTCTGTTGCTCTAACCACTCGCCTATGCTGGTAATCCAACTAGGTGATTTTTTTTATTCCTTTTGTGTTACGAAGACAATTGACAAGCTTGTTTCAAAGGCTACTATATCCATGTTAATTTTCTGAATTGTTTTTCCTGTTTTTCATATAATACACAAATTCCTGATTTCATTTTGAATCAAATGTTATTTTGAACTATTGCTGTTGGATAAAATACTTTTCTCGTTCAAACTGACAACAAAATATATTCAGGAACTTGTATATTATGTGAAGTACAGCATTTAATAACAAAAACAAAAGTAAAGTGGATATAGTAGCTTTTGGAAACAACCTTATCAATTTCTCAAATGAAGGAATTCATATTGGCTTTAATCTGATATTGTGGTGGCTTGTTGGATCTTATGTTAGAACTAAATGTTGTACATGACTTTCTGCACAGCACTGATGAACTTTTCCGTAAGGTAACCTCTGTCAGGCCGAAATTGGGTCGACGTAAGCAATTCGGCTGGTTTCTTGGCGGAGATCTCTTGTAGTTCTACATAGCAGTGGCGGCTCGTGACACAAATAATAGGTGAAGTACTACTACCAACATCCATTAACACATTCTTACTATCCTTGTTCATTAACGTTTATCCTGGAATGTCTAGGCTTAGACAGGATACTGATAGTGCCACTATCCGCTCTTAGACGATGATGAATGACTTTATGGCCCAATCAATACTTATTAGTGCGTATTTAATTAATGTATATCAAAATAATAAGTGAAGCTGAACTTCACCAACTTCACCTGATGAGCCGCCACTGCTACATAGATGTCCAAACCTATACCGGAATAGGACAGCTGGTGGTTGCACCGAGGATACTACCATATTCCCGACCGTGAGCTATAAACCACGCGGTAGGCCCTTAGGTGGGATTCTAATGCGGAAGGGTAGAAATGGAATCTAGAAGAACATCGATATGGAGTATTTGTGTATATTATGGTAGGAGCTATGGAAAAAATATGATCTCGGTTAATCCTATATTTATTCCCCTGCGCGTAATATTCTATCGTCTTCAAGTCAAGTTATTCGCGTGTAATGAAACAAAACGTAACCTGAGTTTTATAACCTATATCAGTAAACCTTGTAAAATTTCAAATTGCGTATTATATAACCTTATTTTCTAATACATTCTAGAATTTTGTTTGATGGAAATAAGTGCAACTTATAAGTACACATAATATCATAATTATAAAAACACAGAAAAATGTAAAAAAAAAATCCTCAGGCCGGTATTCGACAATCGAGGGTAGCGTAACAACAGCAGCTATGGTGGGTCTGCGCTAACTATCTGACAATAGCGGATGATGTAACAACGACCACTATCCGCCAATTTCCACCGGTGGACTGATGGTGGATATCAGTAAATAGTTGCCGTCAGATCTACGGCGGATATCCGACAATCGCTTCCATTGTAATGATGGCGGCTATCCTCCAATGTTCGCCGGTTTGGCCGATGGCGGATATCTGTCAATCGTTTAAACAGTAACGAAGGCGGCTATCGTCCAATGTCGACCAATGAACTGACCACGGATAACAGTCAATCGCTTCCGTAGAAACAGGAGCTATCCCCCAATATCCGCTGGTAAACCGACGGCAGATATCCATCAGTCGCTTTCGCCGGAACGACGGTGGTTATCTGCAAATGTGCACAGGTGAACCAACGACGGATATCTGTTAATTACTCCCGCTGGAATGACGGCGCAGCGGATATCCGTCAATTGCGTGTCCTGTCACCATGGCTTCTACCCGCCAATGTCCGCCTGTAGACCGACGGCGGATATCAGAGAATCGCGATCCCTATAACAACGGTGGCTATCCGCCAATGTCCGCTGGTGGGCCGACGGCGGACATCCACCAATTACCGCTGCCGCCAATGTCTGCCGGTGGATCCGAATATCCGACACGGCGGCTGTCCGTTAATGTCCGCTGGTGGCCCGACGGCGGAGGCGAGAAATTGCTCATGTTGAAACTTGATAAAACTGAAATCCGATTAGTTTAGCGACCTTCATTTGTCTGCCATTCTCAATTTACTGACACCATAAGTTCTAGCTGAGTATTTTTCGTGCAACTGGACATATCTCAGTGAATTTTCACTAGTTGATTACCCTTCACCTTCAATACACACAGTAGAGAATTGACGATTCTACCACCTGTAGGCACTCAAGAATTTTCCAACCGCTTTTTCTTCGTCCCGCTCAAAAAGTACTTGGAACGAGTTAATGATAATCATCATTGTTTTACTACAGCTCAACACGTGTCCGTTACTTCGTGCTCACCATAATTTTCACCCGTTTTCATTATCCAATACATCGATTATTCAAGTGGTGCGACCTATTGGGCTTATTTCAAACTGTGGACATTGTCAAAATAAAACTTCAATATAAGTTTGAAATTTTTCAACCATTCTTTAGCTTAAGCAACTTACACAGTCACAAAATTTTAGTACAAGTACTTTTTTTAACCCAGTAAAATCTTAATTAAAAAGTCAAACAGGCTTATATATTCTACGATTAAATTCATTTTGAGATAACTGTAAGTTGAAAATAAGAACATACAAGTGTTAACTTATTATATATACAAAAATGACGCAAGTAGACAATTACAAGATACAGGTTGTGTATCAAGTTTTTCTTTTTTTTAAGGAATTTGACCTCTTTTGTCTTGCTTTCTGATTGGTAAATTTATCACTGCTTTTGGAAAATCAAATACCTTAAAGACGTCGCCCTCTATGGAGATGATGGCTACCAAGTTCAGACGATCCTTAGTCATGTTTAATAGGAGACAATTTTTTTTTAAACGATGGGATGGCACGCTCCGTTGAACATTGGGAGCCCGATAACCACGAAACATAATCGGTACAAATGGGGATAGCGTATTTCCTAGGGAGTTAGAGCTATTGCTGTTACATCACTGTAAACTTAGGTTGTTAAAGAATTTAGACCGTTCTAGCAATGTTATGAACAATCACAGTAAAAAAAACTTTGGCGTGATACTTTAAAATTACCTGGATTGTTATTTAAATATTTGCCAACTTGAAAATCTGCTGCTTGTTCTACCTATGCCTAAATTCGTCCCTTGATACTCATAGCAACAAAATGTCAATTGTGGCTAAGACATTCGTTCCCTTTTTTACTGTATGCACTACATTACATTTTCATCTTGGTCAGGGATTCCGCCAGGATATTCAGTTTGGGGGGTGTAAAGTCAAAATTGGGAGAGAATAATTGGATTTCTGTATGGTTTCTATCGATTTTTGACTGTAAAAAAAATTAAAGTTGGGGTGCGCTTGAGAATTTAGGGGTGACACCTCTAACAGGGGGATCTGGCAGAATCACTGACCTTGGTCTCTAATTGTACATGTACACTATAATTTTATTTCTGTTCGTCTTTATATTCATATTGCACAAAGCAATTTTATATTCCTTTATTTTGCTTCTGTTACCTTTTAACGCATAAGTAAACATCCCTACACGAAAAAAAAAAAATAGAATATCTCGACACGACAACAGTTATTAACGGAATAACAATACATTTTTATAGTCCCCAGAAAACTGTCATATGACACCTCGTATAAGCCGAATATTCGAAAGCTGAAAGTAAACCTGTATCCTTGAATAGTCGCTAATACAGACCTCTTTCTTTATTCTGAAGTCAACTGAGATTCTGTTCATAGTTTTCGTCTTTTCTCTCCTTTTCAAGAAACACTATTTTAAGAAGAAAAACGAAAAGAAAGGAGAATAAAAGAAAACGAAAGCAAGAGAGGCTCCTTGCCAAACGTGCTAGATGTCTTGCGAATAAATAAAGAAATCCTTTTCAGAGGTTTTCAAGCCATAAAGAAAAGAAACAACCACTCCGCCCAGACAAGGAGAAAAGAGAAGATAGTGAAACTCAACGCTCTCCTACAAATAACGTTGCTAGCACAATATAGAAAACGTTAGGATTTTCTGCATGTGAGAACAAGGAAGACAGAATTATATCAGTTACATTCCCGCCCTCCTATATTTATGTAACATGTTAGTACGTACCTATGCAGAAGACAATGCAGTTAAATCCATAGAGTGGACCATCAAACAAGAAAATGAGTTCTTTTTCTCTGGCAATTCGCTTCTAAACCAAGCGGTCTCTTTCTGCTGGTCTGAACGAAAAGCTTTTGTCTATGCTTACTGAACAAAAGCATTCAGTTCAATTTTAGATCAAATCCTGAGTCGATGGTTTTATCGAAACTGAAATCATTGCTGGAAACCAACAAACATTTTCTTTCTGAAATTTATCTCTAGTTGTGTTTCAAATGAGGGCATTGCTGGAAGGGAAAACTATAGTTTTATTGTTTGTCATTCTCATTAGTATATTGTAGACCTAGGAGGCTAGCAGTGGTGTTGTTTCAAAACATTCTTGGGTGGGATAAGGCTATAAATGTAGGATGGGAGTTCAAAGTAGAGTCAAACTTTGGGAATACATATTTGAAAACTATTTCTGGCGAAGGTATCACGGATAGACTTTCAATTAGCAGTAACCACAATTAATTTTCGTGTTTCAAATGCTTTATGCATTCTCACAGTTGTGGATCATATTCGTTATAAAAATGTAATAAAGTATACATCATGGAGAAACTAACTGAATGGGTCCCACAAAATTGTTTAATCATAAAAAATTTAACTCACTTTGCCATTGAACTCTGAATGCGCTTATGTGATCTAGGGGCACTGCGAACTGTTACATAGACGCCGGCGAGACAGTGACAAAATATTTTTAACATCTTTAATTGGGGTATCATAAACAGAAAATTTTAAATGCTTCTATAAATAGTAATAAAGAAATAAATTGTTTTGGTGTATCGGCCCTAATGTCATACATGATAAGAGATCCTACAGGATACAAAGTACAGCACCACCTAGTAATTGCAAAGTATATTGTTAATATTACCAACTTGGAACCACAGCAAATTTATGCGCCAGACACTTAGTGTTTCAATACAAGAACGGTCGTACCCTTTCAAACAGGGAAACTTCCACACAAAGATCAATTACAGTCAATGTTCACCTCTATACAAGTACAGTAAATGAAATTAAACAGAAGAACATTCTGTAGTTTAGTATACTATTTACAAACTTTTCAGTTAACTATGTAACTGGATAGATCAACTGAACGGAATGAAAAATATTACTATTTTTCATTTAGTAAACAAAAGGGCTGTCTGTACTTTCTGGTCGAAACCTAGTAAGGTATTTCAAGATCAGTGATGGCATGGGTCACGGGTCACTGGGTCACGATTTTTGTCACTAAGACCCGGAGTGACCCGGTGACTCACTCAGACCCGGTGACTCACTCAGACCCGGTGATCCGAACAGGCTGAAAGAGTCCTGTAGTAACAACTCAAGCGCCAGCTTTTCTGTTTCTCTCTTCCCACAAACATCGTGTGAAGGGTGGTGGGGTGGAATAGTGAAGAAGAATAGTATCAAATTTTTCTTCTCTCAAATGTTATAATAGAAAGACGACTTGCCGGAGCATAGTTTGGTGGCTAGAAGACAGAAACGTACACGCAGACAAAAAGATTTTGAATTCGTGTCTGCTATGAAAAATTTCGGACGAAAGACGTTTTGTTTCCTTTTTAAAGCACTTTCCTACCTTAGTACGTTATCGTCCCGCCGATAATTCGAAGTTCGTTTTCTTTGAAAAGGAAGCAACATTCAAAGCAGATTGTTCGATATCGTGAGATATGTTGTTGTATAAATTTCCACTAGCGCGACGCAGGATTTTGGGCAAGGGGGGGGGGGGAATTTATATTCCGTTTTATCTCGTGTAAAGTTTGATCAACTGCCATTTCATCAAGTGGAAATTTGGTAGTCAAGGAGAGCTATAGGTCCCATATCCCTTTTGAGTCTACACATATTTATACGCAAAGCGGAAGTGCTTAAACTTAAAACCGGAAGTTGCAATATCTCGAAAACCGAAAGTGATATTAACATGCTGCTTCCACCAATAAATTATAGAATGCCAGAATATTAAAACTGTTTTGACCCCATCTCTGTTCCTATTTTAGTTTTTGAGCTAAGGACCATCGGATTTTTTTTACAATTTTTTCCACGATTATTTTTCTGAAACGATTGCGTTTTCAAAATCTTTTAGCATCGTGAAAAAACCATTAACATATGTATTACATTTCAGTCTTCACTAAAAGGGGAAGTGCTTAAAATTAAAACCGTAAGTAGCCATACCCAGAAAACCGGAAGTAATATCAACAAGCAGTTTTCACCAGTATAATCTAGAGTGAATAAAGCATTAAAAATGTCATTTGCCCCATGTTTCTATTGCTTAGTTTCCAAGCTAAAGCCAAGTTAGTCTACTCGGGTCATGTTCTGGATGGGTCACGGGTCACCGGGTCTGGGTGGGTCACGGGTCACGAAATCAGCAAATGCCCTTTGCCTATAAAATAAAACGTATCACTGCGTGCATTCCAATATTGGACTTTCCATCAGCAGTGCGCCATAGAGGCATTTGGATGTCGTGATGTATAGCTACCAAACTCTAATGTCGATCAGGAGAGGATTTATACTTTCAATGATCAAGCTTGGTGGAACGTTTTCTTCGGAAGAGAACAAGTACACACATCATATGATTTGTTGCCGTATTGATTACAAAAAGAATTTGGTTCTGTACCGGAACGCAAAGCGTCGTGGGGCTGTGTGTCACGTTTTTGAACCGTCTTTATCGACGTTAAAACCAGATAGATCTTCACCCCCAAGAAGGTGATGTTAAGTGTGTGGGGGATGTCAAAGGCACAATTCACTGAGAGGCGTTGGAACCTAAATAAATAATTAATTCTGATCAAAGCCACCAGGCCTTGTCTATCGCCAAGGAGTAACCATCCACGATGAGAATGCCAGGCTACATGGTACTATCATTACCAGTCAACAATTAAATGGACTTTAAAATTCCCTTCCTTTTACCAACTCTGAGAAAGTTTTAATATAGTACATTGAGACAACCTCTCCCGCCGTGTTTGTTTGGTTTGTCTTTAACTCATTTTTCACCTACTTTCATGTCGTTTGTAGGACCCCTAGACACCTGGGCCTCATGAAACGCGGGGTCTCGTGTCACTGTAGTTAAGCCAATGGTCGCTAAACTAATTACCGTACAATGTATGGACCGTGATGGGGTTTGTCCATTCACATTTAAAGCAATATAAAGTAAGCAAACTTTTCATGGCTGCTTCATAGGTGATGACAAAAAGTTCGTTATCTCCTTTGTCAAAAATTGACGCACTTCTTAATGTAAAACTACTACTCACGGAAAAGCTTTGACCCTAATATTGGATTCTTTTGTGTGTTTTTACCATTGTTCAGTAGTTAGCAATACTTCAATTTAACACCTATACCACTGTTTTGATATTTGTTCTAACCGAGCGAGTAGAATCAGTTCATATAAGCCTTGACATAGAAAAGTGATACAATTCAAAATTTGGAAGGGTCAGATGCAAACTATTCCCTCACAAATTTTCATGCTTGTAGCTTCAACGGTAGCCGCTAGAGAGCAGTTTTCTCGTTAGGGCACTACATTAAACGTAATTGCAACATTTTTAAGATGCTACATGTTTGTCCTTCAAAATAAGCTACATACGAGCTTGTAATCATCAACGCAAATGCATATATCAATAACCCAATCATAAAACACTGACAGGAAGACTTACTCACCGATTTTAATGAAACTTTGCATACTTGTAGAACACCGACAACGGCAATGGTACGGGTTTAAGGGTAGAAACCACCTTTTTAACGTTAGGGTTGGTCTCCAAGCATAGTCAGAAAACAATCATTTAATGTGGAAGTAACAATGCTGCCAGGAAGGAGGGGGGGGGGGGGGAGGACTGCTGATTCATAATCGGACGTCAAAAGTACAAAACTCAAAATGGCATATCCAATTACAATTACCATTACCATTACCAGTTTCATGACAATGCTTTTCGAAGTTTCGGCCGTGAGGCCATGCCTTCCATCTGTAGTGACTCGTTGGCTTAATGATGGACGTATGTGGTTAGACAGGGTGCAACTGTCGCTTCCCTGGTTAGTCATGATGCTAAATAGAAGGAGAAGGAGGGATGGCGTAGATGTTAAGCCACAATGTTACACAATTGCAGTTGTTATGCAATATTCTGGAGCGTGTTATATTCTTCAAGAAATATCGTGAGTTGAGTTCATGTTATATTAAAGTTCAGAATTATGGTCATTATGGGTGATCATTATGGTTGTAAAATGGGTGATCATAACGGACGAGGCATACGGTATGTGTATCTGTATGGTAATAGTGTGCCAATCTCTTGTAGAGGGACATGATGAGTAATGCTAATGCGGTGCCAGAATGATCGTGTAGAGCGAGCAATGAAATCGGAGAGAAGTTCAAGATTAAGGTCTTCATGTATTTTAATAATTCGAGTATCCTTCGAGTGACCGGAGATGATGCGAGCAGCTAAATTTTGAACTATTTGAAGTTTCTTGAGGTTAGTGGTAGCTGCATGTTGCCAAGCAGGAGCAGCATAAGTGAGTATAGGTCGGATCATCATTGCATAAATACGTAGTTTTAGTTCAATTGAAAGCGCCGGACTTTTGAGCATGGGATAGAGTGCCATGGTTCTTTGTGTTGCTCGTTTGGCAGCAGACTGTAAATGAGTTGCAAATGTTAATCGACGATCAAGGTCAATTCCCAAATATCTTGCAGTATTCTGTATAGTTAATGGTTCATTGAAGAGGCTGAGCTGTCTTAGATCACGAGGTCTTCGTCGAGTGAAATAAACTACTGCAGTTTTGTCCTGGTTAATTTTGATTCGCCATTTGGTAAGCCACTGTTGGAGGAGATCAAGATGTCGCTGAGCTTGTAGGTGAGCATATCTATGGTTGCGGTGAGAAGAGAATAGTGCTATGTCATCTGCAAATGTAGCAAGATTGGTAGACGGTGAGGTAGGAAGATCAGCTGAATAAAGATTGAAGAGCAGTGGTCCAAGTACTGAGCCTTGGGGGACCCCAGCAGTGATTGGTAAGGTTGCAGATGTAGTGCCATTACAAGAAACAAAGAATGTGCGCTCAGTAAGATAAGATTTAATAAGCCTAATAAGGTAATCTGGAAAAGCAGCTTGGATTAGTTTATACACTAGTCCAGAATGCCAAACACGATCAAATGCCTTGGATGAGTCAAGGAATACGCCAAATGAGTTGTACTGATAAGTGATATTTTCAATAACTCGTACGAGCTGTGAGACTGTGTCAAAGCCCGGTCGGAATCCATATTGATGAAAAGGCAGAAGATTGCGTGCTACGACATGTTGAGATAATCGACGGTGAATTAGCCGTTCAAAGATTTTGGCAAGTACAGATAGCAAACTGATTGGTCTATGGTTAGTTGGAAAAAGATGATCTTTGCCAGTTTTAGGTATCATAATAACTTTGGCAGTTTTCCAATGCTGAGGAAAGTAGCTGTGAAGTAACATGGAGTTGAAAAGACGTGTGAGCAATACAAGTAGTTTTCTGGGTGCATTTTTGAGAGCTTGTGCAGAAATATGATCAGATCCAGGAGCACTACGACCACGAAGTCTACGTATGACCTGCTGTACTTCACGTGGTGTTGTAAGATCAGTTGGTGGAAAAGGGGCATTAAGCCTAGTAGTGCGTACAGTGTGGTTTACATGTTGGATGGTAGGTTCATCATAGGGTTCTGGATTGAGCATAAACTGTTGCTCCAACATTTCAGAGAAGACCTGTGCCTTATCATCCTGCGTTAATACCAGTCCTTGTGGTCCATGGAGTGGGCGAGAAGCTGTAACTGTGCGTGGATGAGTAAATCTTTTAGCTAATTTCCAAAATTCAAAGTTCGGTTTGTCCATTTCATGAAGTTTGAGGTCCCAACGTTGAATTGTAATTCTTTGCAGCCTGTGCCGTACTCGTTTGCTTATAGAATTGTATAGTTTCTTCCATTGTGGATCACGTGTAAGCTGCCATCGTTTGCGTGTCCATCGTTTTATAGATATTAATATTTGTGTACGAAGTTGAGAAGTAGTATGAGATCTGGAGTCCTGCTGCAACGTAAGAGTAGTAGTTGTGAGTTTCAAAGCTGTTTGCAGGTTGGCTGTGAGATGTTGAACTGCCTGTTCTATATCCTGCGGAGTATTAAGAGTAGTCCTAGTATCCGTAGTAGCTGCAAGAAACTGTTTGTAAGCATTCCAGTCAGTTTGCTTGATGAGAGGTAAATTAGTAGACTGCGGTGTATGTTGATGTAGAATATCCAATCGGACAGGGATATGATCCGAGTCAAGGGCATGAATGGTGTAGGGTCCATCAATTATATGAATTCCTTTATGTAGAGCCATATCCAGGACATCTGGCCTACCACCATGCTT
>JAGDQP010049185.1:0-14561 GCA_022664845.1 Lepisma saccharinum | reverse complement strand
TACAAGAAATAAAACATTAAGAAAGGAACGTGAAGTTAGTATTTAATATGGTGCGAAATCATTCCAGTGCCGATGTAGTGGTGGCGGAATATGCTTGGGAGCCACCTGCAAGTGTTTCGGCTTTCTAATTCCAATGGGGATGTTAGGAATTATGCGAAATTAAGGATTAAGGTCGATTATTTAACTCTACAAGGATTTGACTTTATTCCAAAAATACCTAGAAATGTAAGGTTTCGGTTCAACTCATGCCCTCTACAGTTTATCTATAGTGAAATAAATCAATTTCAATCAATTCAATACGAAAATCAAGCGTAGAATCAGATAATTAACACAAGTTTTATCCCTGCCAAATTGTCAGTCACGGTTTTGTTTCAAAAATCTTCAATGAGGAAAAAATCCCCTGTTCAGCCTCCAGTACAGTAAGATATAGGTTAAGCTCCTCAAAGTTATATTGGTTGGGTTAGGTGCCTGAAGTGTATGGGTAACGTAATTAATTTATTATTGTCGGAAAGTCGGTGTATCTAAAGGCCATCCGGTCAGCACTGATACTTCCATGCGATTGGAAACAATAGTTAACCTGGAGTATAACGTATCTAATGTTAACCATTAGCTCTAGCAATATCAAATAAGACACTCTTAGATGCAGTTGATTAGGCAAATCTAATGAATTTCTGTCATTTGTACTTACATATTGAAAACAAAACATGTCCATACACTACCATTATATATTTGATTTCTTTCCTAAAGTTTCAATTTCCGTGCTACAATAAAAATTATAAGCATCACTAAGGTGAATTCGGGCCTAGTGGTGAATTCGGTCCTAGGTACCTATCGAAGTAATCAATTCTGCAGTAATTTCGTCCCAGCGCTTTAACTAGTTGAGCAAACGCATCCGCAAAGTCTCCGAATGTAGTTGCAAATACAGGTTTTCCCCAAATACATTACTAAAGCTTATCCATCTGACGACATTGAATGAACGTTCTCTAGAATCGTGTCACAGTCGATATTGTAAGACGAAATAAAGAAATTTATAACTGATGGTTGTCATTTGATGTCATAAGATCGCCATTGGCGTCTAGAGATAAAAGAACACTGTGAAACAGGTGTTTTAGGATGGAATGTAGATCAACATTTTGTCCTGATTTGAAAACCATTCTCTGAAGCAATACTTTGCATTTTGTAATGACGTTCTCTTTAGTTTTACTCTATTTTTTATGTACGTCGCCGAATGTAACACAAGAATTTTAATCACTAAAGAAATTTGGTAGTCTAATAATCTTCTCACTCACACACCTTTTTCTGAATACTATTTTTTCTTCTTCTCTTTGAGTCCTTGAATAAAATGCATTGTGTCCAGTCAATAGAAAATCCATTTCGTGTTCTTTTTAAAGTATCATTTTCCTCTGTAGGGGTAAACTTAAATTTCAGGCTTAACTTTCGAAGTAAGTCTGAAGGTCCCTAAAGGTGAAGCAGATTTTGAGATATGCAATAGGATTTGAGTTCTAAATTTCTTGAAGATGAGAAATAGAATCAAAATTCAACATACCATATACCATTCAGTGTTTTTCTTTCAATACACGCAAATCGCAAACAGTAAATTCCTTCCGGTTTACACCTCCTAAATAAATCGGATTTCTTTACTCCTTAAAAGCATAAAACACGTAACTACTAGTTTCCCATCACTCGTGACATCACCTACCATTTTCACATAGCACCACGTAAATGCTTCAAAAACAGACAATAGAAACACACACTCATACAACTTCAGTTCCTTCAATATTTCATTTTGAAAGATAGTTTCACAAGGAAAATTTAGCAGATTGCATAAATTCTGAAACAGTTAAGTACGATTAGAAAGTAAATTAAACACCTAAGGAACAATTGAAGACCTAATTTCAAAAATATCACAAGTCAACCGGAGTATATTTTTATTTTTCAGGAGGAACGAAAAACAGTCCAAGGTCTTCCTATATTATCCTATTCAGCGGAAAACAAAGACACCGAAGAAACAGAAAAAATGCAAATACGAAAAAAGTGAATGTTTTTCAATTCAGGTCTTGAACTATTATACAAATTAAACGTTGCCATTGATATTTTCATCTTTTGCGCAGTTTCTGATATAAATCAAAGGAAAATGTGCTATTTGAGACATGTTTTCTTAATTAAGCGAAGTGACATTTCCAGGTTTATATTTGAAATTACGGTATATGATATTTACGATCATAACTAAATATTAATGATACAGAATCTACCAAGTAATATGTCCATTTAAAGGTCATAAAATCGTCTACAACGTATATTCCAATCCCATTTTGAATTTCTCAGGTCATAAATTATTATAAATAATATGAAGTTTTCTTGGATTACACTTAAGAAAAGATGGAAATGAGGCCACACCAAAAAGAATGATCATTAACAAAATTGTAAAAACATAATGAAAATAAACAAACAAAAATCAGAATCATTGTCAGAGTTTCTCCCTTCTCAAGATATTTGGTAATATATTATAAGAGCATGGCATAATCCGAAAAGTCCCCATACAACTGGATCGATATTTTTATGCCATCATGGATTTTGGTTGTCCGTGAATAATCATATACATAATACAAATAATAGATCATCAATCTGAGTACTTACCTTGAACATAATAACTAACTAACTAACTAACTAACTCTATGGCTTATGGAACTCGCAAGTTCATCGCCGCAGTAACAAACGTTCGCCATTGGATTCTATCCTGGGCAGTATCAAGCCAGTTTTCATCACGAACACCTACTTCTCGAAGATCTCTTCTAATATAATACTAGGTATAATTCAATTGAAATTTATTCTTTATCACATGGTTAGTACGAACAATACTTCTGCATATAAGATAATATAAGTGAAATTACGCCTAAATATCCATCGAAATATGCATGATCACAATTCGATGTATATTTCGATTGACATTTACCCTTCTCACACTACTATTACGAAGAATGGTTTTCGGCATAAAAAAATTAAAGAGAAAATTCTAGTTGGAATGTAACCATAATTTGGCGTTTCAATTTTGTATGATTAGAATTATATCTAAAAAGACTATTTACTCACGTGGAAATATTGATTAAAATATACATGATCAGAGTTCGAGATATATTTCGTGCGACATTTACTCTTTCTCACATCGTTATTAGAAGAATGGTTTTGGGCATAAAATAATTTATGACAATATTCTCATTAGAATGTAATCATAATTAGACTATTCAATATTGTATGATTAAAACGAAATTTATAGACGCTATTTTACCAGGTGTAAAAATATGCATCGTCATACACATGATCAAGATTCAGAGCATAATTCGATTGGCATTTACTTTTTCTCACATGGATATTACGAAGATTATTTTGGGCATAAGATAATGTACGTAAAAATTCTCATTAGAATGCAACCATAATTTGGCTATTCAATATTGTATGATAAAAACTAATTTAAAAAAAAAACTATTTAATGAGGGGTAAATATCCATTGCCATATACATGATCACCTGTCCAATTATATTTCGGTTGACATTTATTATTTCTCACTTGATTATTAATAAGAACGATTATAAGGCACAAGATAATTTATGTGAAAGTTCTCACTAGAGTGTAACGATAATTTGGCAATTCAATATTCAATCAATAAATCTATAATTTCTAAAATATATTTAGCCAGGTGTAAGTATCCACCGTCATATACATGGACACAATTTGAGGTATATTTCGATTGACATTTACAATTTCTCACATGGTTATTAGAAAGAATGGTTTTGGGGAATAAGATAATTTGTGAGAAAATTCACATTAGAATGTAACCATAATTTGCAATTCAATATTCAATCATTAAATGTTCATTTATAGAATATATTTAACCAGGCGTAAAAATCCATCGCCATATACATGATCACAATTTGAGGTATATTTCGATCGACATTTAGCATTTGTCACATTTTTATTACGAAGAATGGTTTTTGTGCATAAAATAATTTATATGAATACTCTCCTTAGAATGTACCCATCATTAGACTATTCAATATTGGATGATTAAAACGAAGTTTATAGACTCTATTTAACCAGGTCTTAACATCCATCGTCATATACATGATCACTATTCGAAGTATATTTCGATTGGCATTTACTTTTTCTCACATGGATATTACTAAGATTAATTTGGGCATAAGATAATGTACGTAAAAATTCTCATTACAATGCAACCATAATTTGGCTATTCAATATTGTATGATAAAAACTAAATTTAAAAAAACAACTATTTAACGAGGGGTAAATATCCATTGCCATATACATGATCACTATTCGAAGTATATTTCGTGTGACATTTACTCTTTCTCACATCGTTATTAGAAGAATGGTTTTGGGCATAAAATAATTTATGAGAATATTCTTATTAGAATGTAACCATAATTAGACTATTGAATGATCAAAACTAAAGTAAAAAGAAAGAAAAATTTAACTAGGTGTAAATATCCATCATCATATACATGATCACAATTCCAGGTATATTTTGACTGATATTTACCCTTCCTCACATAGTTATAACGAAGAATGGTTTTTGGCCGTAAGATAATTTATGAGAAAATTCTCATTAGAATGTAACCATAATTGGACTATTCAATATTGTATGGTTAAAACTAATATAAAAAGAAAATATTTAACAATATCTATCGTCATATACATGATCACATTTTCTGGTATACTTCGATTGACATTTAGAATTTCTTACATTTTTATTACGAAGAATGGTATTGGGCATAAAATAATTTATGAGAATATTCTTATCAGAATGTAAATGTAATTAGACTATTGAAAATTGTATGATTAAAACGGAATTTATAAACCTATTTAACCCGATGAAAATATCCATCGTAATATACATAATCACATTTCCAACTATCTTTCGATTGACATTTACTTTTTCTCACATGGTGCCTAAAATAATGTTTTTTGGGCATAAGATCATTTATGAGAAAATTCTCATTGAAATGTAATTATAATTGGCAACTTAATATTCAAACATTTAATCTATATTTATAAAAGTTATTTAACCCGATGTAAATATACATCGGCAAATACATGATCACATTTTCTGGTACATTTCGATTGACATTTGCTATCTCTCACATTGTTATTACGAAGAATGGTTTTGGGCATAAAATAATTTATAAGAATATTCTTATTAGAATGTAACTATAATTATACTATTGAATATTGTATGATTAAAACGGAATTTATAAACCAATTTTACCTGATGTAAATATCAATCGTAATATACATGATCACATTTCCAGGTGTATTCCGATTGACATTTACTCTTTCTCACATGATGATTACGAAGAATGGTTTTTATGCATAGGATAATTTATGAGAAAATTTTCATTAGAATGTAACCGTAATTTGGAAATTCAATATTCAATCATAAATCGAAATTTATAAAAGATATTCAACCAGACGTAAATATCCGTCGTCATATACATGATCACATTTTCACGTACATTTAGATTGCCATTTGCTCTCTCTCACATTGTTATTACGAAGAATGATTTTGGGCATAAAATAATTTATGAGAAAATTCTTATTAGAATGTAACCACAATTAGGCTATTCATTATTGTTTGATTAAAACGGAATTTATAAACCTTTTTTTAAGGCGATGTAAATATACATAGTATTACAGATGATAACATTTCCAGGTATATTTCGATTGACATTTAATCTTTCACACATACTAGTTACGAAGATTGGTTTTTGGGCAAAAGATAATTTATGAGAAAATTTTCATTAGAATGTAACCATAATTTGGCAATTCAATATTCACTAATTAAATCGAAATTTATGAAAGATATTTAACCAGACGTAAATATCCGTATTCATATACATGATCACATTTTCAGGTACATTTCGATTGACATTTGCTTTTTCTCACATGGTTATTACGATGATTGGTATGGGCATAAATAATTTGATAATATTCTTATTAGAATGTAACTATAATTAGACTATTGAATATTGTATGATTAAAACGGAATTTATAAACCTATTTAACCCGATGTAAATATCCATCGTAATATACTTTACCACATCTCCAGGTATATTCGATTGACATTTACTCTTTCTCACATGGTTATTACGAAGAATGGTGTAAGATTTAAAAAAAATTATGAGAATATTCTTATTAGAATGTAACCATAATTAGACTATTGAATATTGAATGTTAAAAACGAAAATGAAATGAAAAATTTAACAAGGTGTAAATATCCATCGTCATATACAAGATCACAATTCCATGTATATTTTGACTGATATTTACGCTTCCTCACAAAGTTATTACGAAGAATGGTTTTTGGTCATAAGATAATTTATGATAAAATTCTCCTTAGAATGTAACTATAAGTTGGCAATTTAATATTCAAACATTAAATCTATATTTATAAAAGATATTTAATCAGTTGTAAATATCCATTGTCAAATACATGATCACAATTTGTGGTATATTTCGATTAACATTTACTTTTATTCACATACTAATTATGAATAATGGTTTATTGGCATAAGATAATTTATGAGAAAATTTTCACTACATTGTAAGCATAATTTGGCAATTCAATATTCACCCATTAAATCGAAATTTATAAAACATATTTAACCAGCCGTAAAAAACTATCGTAATAAACATGATAACATTTCCAGGTGTATTTCGATTGACATTTATTCTTTCTCACATGTTTATTACGAAGAAAGGTTTTTGGTCATAAGATAATTTATGAGAAAATTCTCATTACAATGTAACCATAATTAGAATATTGAATATTAAATGATTAAAACTAAAATAAAAATAAAAATTTTAACGGGTGTAAATATCCATCGCCATATACATGACCACAATTCCATGTATATTTTGACTGATATTTACGCTTATTCAGATAGTTATTACGCACAATGGTTTTTGATCATAAGATAATTTATGAGTAAAAATTCTCATTAGGATGTAACCATAATTAGGCTATTCAATATTGTATAGTTAAAACTAATATAAAAAGAAAATATTTAACAAAGTGTAAATATCTATCGTCATATACGTGATCACATTTTCAGGTATATTTCGATTGACATTTAGAATTTCTAACATTTTTATTACGAAGAATGGTTTTTGGGCATAAGAAAAATTATCAGAATATTCTCATTATAATTTATCTATAATTAAACTATTGAATATTGTATGATTAAAACGGAAGTTATAAACCTATTTAACCCGATGTAAATAACTATCGTAATATACATGATCACATTTAAAGGTATATTTCGATTGACATTTACGCTTTCTCACATGGTTATTACGAAGAATGGTTCTTGGGCATAAGATGAATTATGAGAAAATTCTCATTAGAATGTATCTATAATTTTTGAATTTAATATTCAAACATTAAATTTATATTTATAAAAGATATTTAACCAGGTGTAAATATCCATCATCAAATACATGATCAAAATTTGAGATATATTCCGATTGGCATTTAGAATTTCACACATTTTTATTACGAAGAATTTTTTTTGGGCATAAAATAATTTTTGAGAAATTTCTTATTAGAATGTAACCACAATTAGACTATTGAATATTGTATGATTAAAACGAAATTTATAAAAGAATTTAAGCCGATGTAAATATCTATCGTAAAATAAATGATCACATTTCCAGGTGTTTTTCGATTGACATTTATTCTTTCTCACATGTTTATTACGAACAATGGTTATTGGTCATAAGATAATTTATGAGAAAACTATAAGTTGGCAATTTAATATTCAAACATTAAATCTGTATTTATAAAAGTTATTTAAAGAGTTGTAAATATCCATTTTCAAATACATGACTACAATTTGTGGTATACTTCGATTGACATTTACCCTTTCTCACATACTAATACGAAGATTGGTTTATGGGCATAAGATAATTTATGAGGAAATATGCATTACAATATAACCATAATTTGGCAATTCAATATTCACTCATTAAATCGAAATTTATAAAAGATATTTAACCTGAAGTAAAAATCTATCGTAATACTCATGATCACTTTTCCAGGTGTATAGCGATTGACATTTACTCTTTCTCACATGTCTATTAAGAAGAATGGTTTTTGGTTATAAGATAATTGATGAGTAAAAATTCTCACTAGAATGTAACCATAATTTGGCAATTCAGTATCCAATCAATAAATCTAAATTTACAAAAGATATTTAGCCATGTGAAATTATACAACGCCACATACATGATCACAATTTCAGGTATATTTCGTTTGACATTTGCTCTTTCTCACATATTTATTACAAAGAATGGTTTTTGTTCATAAGATAATTTATGAGAAAATTCTCATTAGAAAGTAACAATAATTATGTTATTCAATATTGTATGATTAAAATTAAAATAAAAATTAACCAGGCGTAACGATACATCGTCATGTACATGATGACATTTCAAGGTATATTTCGATCGACATTTGCTTTTTCTCACATGGTTACTACGGTGAATGGTATGGGCATAAAATAATTTGATAATATTCTGACTAGAATGTAACTATAATTGGACTATTTAATATTGTATGATTAAAACATAATTTATAAACCTACTTAACCCGATGTAAATATGCATCCTAATATACATGAACACATTTCCAGGTATATTTCGATTGACATTTACTGTTTCTCATATGATTATTACGAAGAATGGTTCCTGGGCATAAGTTAATTAATTGAAAATGTTCACTACATTGTAAGCATAATTTGGCAATTCAATATTCACCCATTAAATCGAAATTTATAAAACATATTTAACAAGCCGTAAATATCCATCGTCATATACATGATCATTTTCCTTGTGTATTTCGATTGACATTTACTCTTTCTCACATGTTTATTACGAAGAATGGTTTTTGGTCATAAGATAATTTATGAGAAAATTCTCATTAGAATGTAACAATAATTATGTTATTCAACATTGTATGATTAAAATAAAATAAAAAATAACCAGGCGTAACGATCCATCGTCATGTTCATGATGACATTTCCAGGTAAATTTCGATCGACATTTGCTTTTTCTCACGTGGTTATTACGGTGAAAGGTATGGTCATAAAATAATTTGATACTACTCTTATTAGAATGTAACTATAATTAGACTATTGAATATTGTATGATTAAAACGGAATTTATAAACTTATTTAACCCGATGTAAATATATATCGTAATAAACATGATAACATTTCCAGGTATATTTCGGTTGACATTTACACTCTCTCACAAACTAATTATGAAGATTGGTTTATGGCCATAAGATAATTTATGAGAAAATTTTCATTAGAATGTAAGCATAATTTGCCAATTCAATATTCACTCATTAAATCGAATTATATAAGAGATATTTAACCAGCCGTAAACATCCATCGTCAAATATATGATCACATTCCAGGTATATTTCGATTGATATTTACTCTTTCTCACATGCTTATTACGAAGAATGGTTTTTGGTCATAAGATAATTTATGAGAAAATTCTCACTAGAATGTAACCATAATTTGGAAATTCAATATTCACTCATTAAATCGAAATTTATAAAAGATATTTAACCAGGCGTAAATATCCATAGTCGTATACATGATCACATTTCGAGGTATATTTCGATTGACATTTATTCAATCTCACATGTTAGTTACGGAGGATGGTTTTTGGTCATAAGATAATTTATGAGCAAATTCTCATTAGTATTTAACCGTATTTTGGCAATTCAATATCCAATCAATAAATCTAAATTTATTAAATATATTTAGCCAGTGTAGTTATCCAGCGCCACATACATGATCACAATTTGAGGTATATTTCGATTAACATTAACAATTTCTCAATGGTAATTACGAAGAATAATTTTTAGGCATAAGATAAATTATGAGAAAATACTCATTAGAATGTAAAAATAATTTCGCTATTCAATATTGAAAAAATAAAACTAAAAAAAAGGAATATTAAACCAGGTGCAAATTTCCATCGTCATATACATGATCACAATTCCAGGTATATTTTGACTGATATTTACCATGAGTCACATAGTTATAACGAAGAATGGTTTTTGGGCACAAGATAATTTATTAGAAAATTCTCATTAGAATGTAACCAAAATTTTGCTCTTCAATATTGTGTGATTAAAACTAATATGAAAAGAAAATATTTAACAAAGTGTAAGTATTCATTGTCATATCCATGATCACATTTTCAGGTATATTTCGATTGACATTTACTTTTTCTCACATGGTTATTACGAAGAATGGTTCCTGGCATAAGTTAATTTAATTGAAAATATTCATTAGAATGTAACCATAAATTGCCAATTCAATATTCACTCATTAAATCGAAATTTATAAAAGATATTTAACCATCCATAAATATCCATCGTCATATACATGATCATTTTCCTTGTGTATTTCGATTGACAATTACTCTTTCTCACATGTTTATTACGAAGAATGGTTTTCGGTCATAAGATAATTTATGAGAAAATTCTCATTAGAATGTAACAATAATTATGTTATTCAATATTGTATGATTAAAATTAAAATAAAAAAATAACCAGGCGTAACTGTCAATCGTCATGTACATGATGACATTTCCAGGTACATTTCGATCGACATTTGCTTTTTCTCACATATTTATTACAGTGAATGGTATGGGCATAAAATAATTTGATAATATTCTTATTAGAATGTAAATATAATTAGACTATTGAATATTGTATGATTAAAACGGAAGTTATAAACCTATTTAACCAGATGTAAATATCCATCGTAGTATACATGATCACATTTCCAGGTATATTTCGATTGGCATTTACTCTTCCCCTTAAATTGATTTTACGAAGAATGATTTTGGGCATAAAATAAATTATGCGAATATTCTTATTAGAATGTAACTATAATTATATTATTGAATATTGTATGATTGAAACGGAATTTATAAGCCTATTTAACCCGATGTAAATATCCATCGTAATATACATACATTATCACATTTCCTGGTATATTTCGATTGACATTTACTCTTTCTCACATGGTTTTTACGAAGAATGGTTTTTGGGGATCAGATAATTTATGAGAATATTCTCATTAGAATTTATCCATAATTAAGCTATTCTATATTGTATGATTAAAATTAAAATACAATAAAATTTAATCAGGTGTAACTATCCATCGTCATGTACATGATTACATTTCCAGGTATAATTCGTTTAACATTTCCTTTTTCCCCACATGGTTATTAGGATGAATGTTTTCGGGTATGAAATAATTTATGAGAATATTCTTATTAGAATGTAACCATAATTAGATTATTGAATATTGAATGTTTAAAACTAAAATGAAAAGAAAAATTTAACAAGGTGTAAATATTCATCGTCATATACAAGATGACAATTCCATGTATATTTTGACTGATATTTACCCTTACTCACATAGTTATTACGAAGAATAGTTTTTGGGCATAAGAAAATTTATAAGAATATTCTCATTAGAATTTATCTATAATTATACTATTGAATATTGTATGATTAAAACGGAATTTATAAACCTATTTAACCCGATGTAAATATATATCGTAATATACATTATCAGGTTTCCAGGTATATTTCGATTGACATTTACCCTTTCTCACATGGTTATTACGAAGAATGGTTTTTGGGCATCAGAAAAATTATGAGAGAATTATCATTAGAATGTAACCATAATTGTTCTAATCTATATGGTATGATTAAAACTAATATAAAAAGAAAATATTTAACAAAGTGTAAATACCCATCGTCATATACATGATCACATTTTCAGGTATATTTCTACTGACATTTACTCTCTGTCACATTGTTATTACGAAGAATGTTTTTGGACATAGAATGACTAATGTGAATATTCTTGTTAGAATGTAACTATAATTAGACTATTGAATATTTTATGATTAAAACGGAATTTATAAACCTATTTAATCCGAAGTAAATATCCATCGAAATATACATGATCACATTACCAGGTATATTTCGATTTACGTTTACTTTTTCTCACATGTTTATTACGAAGAATGGTTTTTGGTCATAAGACAGTTTATGAGAAAATTATCATTAGAATGTAACAATAATTATGCTATTCAATATTGTACGATAAAAATTTTAAAAAAATATTTAACCAGGTGTAAAAATCCATTAACATGTACATGATCACATTTCCATGTATAATTCCATTGACATATATTTTTTTCACACGCTTATTACGAAAAATTGTTTTGGGGATATAATAATTTATGAGCATATTCTTATTAGAATGTGACTAATATTAGACTATTGAATATTGAATGATTAAAACTAAAATTAAAATAAAAATTTAACCATGTGTAAATATCCATCGCCATATAAATGATCGCACTTCCAGGTATATTTTGACTGATATTTACAATTATTCGCATAGTTATTACGAAGTTTGGTTTGTGGGCATAAGTTATTTTATGAGCAAATTATCATTAGAATGTAACCATAATGTATGGTTAAAACTGATATAAAAATAAAATATTTAACACAGTGTAAAAATCCATCGTCATATACATGATCACATTTTCAGGTATATTTCGATTGACTTTTACTTTCTCTCACATCGTTATTACGAAGAATGGTTTTTGGGCATAAAATAATTTATGAGAATATTCTTATTAGAATGTAATTATAATTAGACTATTGAATATTGTATGATTAAAACGGAATTTAAAAACCTATTTAATCAGATGTAAATATCCACGGAAATATACATGATCACATTACCAGGTATATTTCGATTTACATTTACTCTTTCTCACATATTTATTACGAAGAATGGTTTTTGGTCATAAGACAATTTATGAGAAAATTCTCATTAGAATGTATCATTAATTATGCTATTCAATATTGTATGATAAAAATTTTAAAAAAATATTTAACCAGGTGTAAATATCCTACGTCATGTAAATGATCACATTTCCTTGTATAATTTGATTGACATATATTTTTTTCAAGCGGTTATTACGAAAAATGGTTTTGGGCATAAAATCATTTATGAGAATATTCTTATTAGAATGTAACTACTATTAGACTATTGAATATTGAATGATTAAAACTAAAATTAAAGTAAAAATTTGACCAGGTGTAAATATCCATCGTCATATAAATGATCGCAATTCCAGGTATATTTTGACTCATATTTATTTACCTTTCCTCGCATAGTTATTACGAAGAATGCTTTTTAATCACAAGATAATTTATGAGAAAATTCGCATTAGAATGTAACCATAATTTGGCAATTCAATATTCACTCATTAAATGGAAATTTCTTAAAGATATTTAATCAGCCGTAAATATCCATTGTCATATACATGATCACATTTCCAGGTGTATTTCGATTGACATTAACTCTTTCTCACAAATTTATTACGAAGAATGGTTTTTGGGCATAAATTAATTGAAGAGAATACTCTGATTACAATGTTACTATAATTAGAATATTCAATAATGTATGATTAAAACGAAATATATAGGAGCTATTTAACTCGATGTAATTATACATTGTAATATACCTGCTAACATTTAGAGGTATATTTCGATTGACATTTACTCTTTCTCACATGTAAATTACGAAGAATGTTTTTTGGGCATAGGATAATTTATGAGAATATTTTCAATAGAATGTAACCATAATTTGACAATTCTATATTCACTCATTAAATCCAAATTTATAAAAGATATTTAACCAGGCGTAAATATCCATCGTCATATACATGATCACATTTCCGGGTGTATTTCGATTGACATTTACTCTTTCTCACATGTTTATTACGAAGAATGGTTTTTTGTCATAAGATAATTTATGACAAAGGTCTCATTAGAATGTAACCATAATAATGTTATTTAATATTGTATGCTTAAAATTAAAATAAAAAAAATAACTAGGCGTAACTATCCATCGTCATGTACATGATGACATTTCCAGGTATAATTCAATTGATATTTGCTTTTTCTCACATGGTTATTACGATGAATGGTTTGGGCATAAAATAATTTATGATAATATTCTTATTAGAGTGTAACTATAATTAGACTATTGAATATTGTATGATTAAAACGGAATTTATAAGTGAATTTAACCCGATGTAAATATCTATCGTAATATACATGATCATATTTCCAGGTATATTTCGATTGACATTTAGTCTTACTCACATGGTTATTACGAATAATGGTTTTTGGGCATAAGATAATTGATGAGAAAATTTTCATTGAATGTAACCATAATTTGGCAATTCAATATTCACTCATTAAATCGAAATTTATAAAAGATATTTAACCAGCCGTAAAAATACATCGCCATATACATGGTCACAATTCCAGGTATATTGTGACTGATATTTATCCGTCCTCACATAGTTAGTACGAAGAATGGTTTTTGGGCATAAGAAAATTTATGAGAATATTCTCATTAGAA
>JAGDQP010049182.1:0-14561 GCA_022664845.1 Lepisma saccharinum | reverse complement strand
GGAGACCGACCTAACACACCACCACCAGCAGTCCGGCGCTGCGGTCGCCACGACACCACTGCCAACCCATACATCTGACCTGTTGCCAACTACAGGTGTTTCCATTATTCTGATAAGCATATGTAAATCCCAATATAAAATGGGGGAACGAGAAAGATGATCTTCTACACACAGGAGAAAGGATTTAATACCTGAGAGTTGTAAGCTATAAGTATCTAGAGATTCTAAATTTACTAATTGCAGTAATTATATTTTCTCGTTGTATTTGGAGACTTTTCTCTCAGTTTTCCCATGCCTGGCGCTCTGAGGTGCACTCAGCCTCCTATCAAATTGAGTACTAGAGTGTCCTTGGTATTCCTGGGCGCCTTGGAAGGTAAAGACGGTCGAGCGTGTGACTGACCACCCAACCCCACTTCGTAACGTAGATCAAGAAAATGTGGAGCGCTACCTCCACATCCCCCATGCACCGTTCACGGTGCGTGCGTATCGCACAGGGGATAGCTTTAACTTTTTTTGCTGTGTTAAAGTATATTCGATCCGCGTACGGGTTATCAAACGAATTAAAAGAACTGTTGGAGTTACTGGTCTCCCACTAGGCGCCCCCCACGTGGCGTATAGGGGAATGCCGACCAGATATGGTGGGTACCGGAAACATTCCGGAGCGGACCAAAACCTGTACTGCTGCCTTGCAGTTAGTAGAGGGATCTACAAAGGCTCGGGGAAGATAACCCCGAAGAAAAATACCATGGTCAGAGGAAGCAGCATCACAATTACCACTCTGAGACTGAAGATGAATGACATCGGCAAGGCTCAGAGAAGGACAGAGGACGACATCTTGAATGTCTATCTTTACTGTGAGGTCGTACAGCTGACAACTCTACACCGCTAAAACATGTCAAGAAATAGCAACAGATGGTACATGGATTCTCCTGAGGTAAAATATTCCGGAGGTAAACTAGTCCCTCATTTCCGGGCGGGGATCTCCGGGCGGGGACTGCTTCAAGAGAACAGGATTAAGAAATACCTTAGAATAGGAACGTGGAACGTACGAACGTATCCTGGTTGGAAGGCCGGGTGGAAAGAGGCAGTTGGGAAGACCGAGACGTCGTTGGGAGGACAATATTAGAAGAGATCTTCGAGAAGTAGGTGTTCGTGATGAAAACTGGCTTGATATTGCCCAGGATAGAATCCAATGGCGAACGTTTGTAACTGGGAACGATGAACATGCGAGTTCCATAAGCATAGAGTTAGTTAGTTTGTAACATTGAAAATATCTGAACAAAAATTATATCATAGTTATCCAAACTATCCCGTTCATTGCATGAGTAGTGAATGCTAAGGTCGACGTGCCGACACAAAGTTATACGTTAAGTATCACAATAATTAAGCAACTTTGTGTCCAGTTGGTTTAAACGGAGTCGATAATATTGATATTATACCATGGGAGTACAATGCAATTTAAGAAAATTAAGTAAGAAAAAGCGTTATAAGAAAGTCAATTCAAAAGAATGACTCATTTGTAACGTTGAGCTCAGCGAAGTACGTGGGTACTCCGGTGTATTACAGTAATATTATTGCTATTTTGTTTCATTACATATATCATTTTCCATCGAACATTGAATAGTTCGGAATTATATTATTTCTATTTTTATCGTTGGAATATAGCGTGGAGAAGCGCGTTCATTGTTAGGCATATTGTAAGCGTATTGATATATTTGTATTAGTTTATTGAAAGTCAAGTAAGTGTGAGTTTAGTATAGTAGTGATTTTCTAGGACATTGGAGACCACGTCCCCCTCATTTTCATATTCCGGTTTTAGGCGATTTGTGGCGTTTAAAGCTCGTTTTGAGGTGTTTTATTAAGCTTGAAGTGGTTTTTGACCATTTCCCGACATTTTTACCTTTTTTTTCGGAGTCGCGGTTCGGGTACAATATTTGTGTTATTAGGGAGCACAGGATGATTATTATCGGTTCAACCGTTCCAGTGCCGTCTGTACCCTTCAATACCCGGCAAATTATTGAAGTTACCGTTAGTCCAGTTGCAGGTGTTAGGTTAGCCCTTACCTAGCCTGTGACCCTACGAGCCTTTATTTTCTCACGGAGCTATGAAATTAGAAGTGAGACGGAAACACTGCATAGAAGTCTATTCACCTGCCGCAGTGGCCACATTATTGGGTCACAATAGACTAATTTTCGCTAGGATTATTAGTTACGGAAACATATGCAAAATAATAATAATAATAATAATAATAATAATAAGTAGAATAGTCGCCTCTGTCCACCTTATCCCGGCCATAAAACAAATTCAATACAAGCGAGGTTTGTCATTGGGATGTGCTGTAGTATTTTCTATATAGTATGATTATATGTAAATAACGTTTAATGGAAGGTTTCAATATTACATTTACGCTGTCTTAATGTATTCGAACTATAGAACACCACAATTCTAAAATAAGGCTACTTCTAATGCAATCAAGCTTCAACACAATAAGAATAGTTCATGTCTCAATCTGATGAATATTTAAAGTCGACCCTCCATAACAGACACAATTAGTAAATAGAAGTAAAATGCTTTATTCATTCGCTAACCAAGTCGAATCGTAACTCTGGGGTACGAGTATAATCCTGTTGGAAACCTAGGTTCGCTTGTTTTGTCAGATTGTTTCACGTTTACTTTTTACAAGATAACCGTTTCGTATTTCGTTTGTTTGTTTTTCAATTTCATAAAGCTTCCCCGCCATTGCAAGTAAAGTTTCCCACCACTCGTAATTGTATCATCTTAAGAGGGAGAGGGACTTGGCTACTGCAACCTACAAAACAAGCATTCAATTTAACACGGGTTTCAAATATTTCTAGGAATAACATGGTTTTATGTCCTTGCTTCGAAAAAATGACTCAATAGCCCTTTAAACACAATACATGGCATAGTAAAAGTAAATAACTGAAGGCTCCACGACGTATTTTTTCTCAGAAATAAAGGAAGTTTTAGTAGCCCATGTAACAACTTTCTTATGGAACTTTCCATGATAATATTCCTTATTTCTAAATAGAAAATAGCACTTATGGTTTTAACTTGAGTACATTCATAATTCCACGAAATATGTTGAAAGGGCTATTGAGTCATTTTTTCGAAAGAACCACACGAAACTACGATATTTCTAGAAATTTGGAAAGCCCATGTTAAATTGGACGCTTATTTTGCAGGCCGCCGTAGCCAACTCCCTCTCCCTCTTAAGAACATCAATTCTTGAATGACCTCCCACCATTTGCCTCGTAAGGCTGCAAGGAAACAAAGCAGTCGTAAATTGGGATTACTGAGTGAGGACTTTAACTCTAATCCTGTTGATTGCATTGATTATCTGCAGCGGAAAGCATTAAATACTTGCTGTGTGGAGAAGAAACGATTTTGAAAGAAGGAACATGAAAAAGTAGTATGCTTTACTATTTAGAAAAAAACTTCACAGAAAAGAAAAAACGTTTTTACATTCTTTTCTTTAGTCCACAATGGTTCTTGCAACAATCTTGCAACGTTAATTTATCTCATTTCTCGACGTCATACAATGATAAAATTTTGCACAGCGACGTAAGTCCGGTGACAATACAATATTCCGTTGTTGCTTTCACAGAAGATAAGATAACATTAATTTTGTGGCTTACACCCTTCCCCATGTTGCTTTCACATATTTCTATATATCTTAAAGTATATTTTAATCTATATATTTAATATGGACTTCTTTATCCTAAAATAGATACTAGCCTGCAACGATGTTGTGTTTTGACTGGTTGCAGAACACTTTAGGATTTGGGTGATAAGATTAGCAGGAGAAAAAGTTTCCAAATAACTCTAAAAGAAATAATTAAAATCTTTTTAAAGGCATTGTTTTCTTAAACAATACTAAAAATAAAAAATAATGTTATGCATAACTAAAAAGAAAAGCATGGGGCATGCCAATTCAGAAATTTATAAAAGCGTGCCCCATGCTTTTCTTTTTAGTTATGCATATATATATATTACTGTTCAGTACGAATTGTTTAAGAAAATTATGTATTTCAAGTTTTTTTTACAACACAATATGAATATAATAGTTTCACACAAAACTCTGAGATTGTATCAAACCAGGCGTAAACCAAAGATATGAAAGTCAAATTCAAATTAGTTTTGAACATTAAAAAAAAAAAAAAAAAGTTTTGACCCAGTAGGTGGTTTCAAGTAAATCAAGCAACTCCTATCGACGGAGGAGTGGATATAGAAGTGAGCGAAATACATTAAACAACGAACCTGTAACAATAAATATACAGGGTGTCCCATTATAATCAAACCACTGGAATATTGCAAAGCACTGAAAGAAAATACAAATAGTGTGCAGTGGAACATGTACCGACAGAGGGGGGACACCCTTCCATGCACAATAGAGTTATGTCACATGCACAGTGTTGCCATCTCAACACAAACTTATATTTTTTCAAATGGGATGAAGGTTCAAGACTTTCGGAGGTGATAGTATGAGACATGATAAACAAAAAAGTTTATATGAACATGGGTCGAATTCTGCTTCGTTTTGGAGATACAGTGATTCCAACTTGTAAACGCAAAATCAACGCCTAACATGCAAAGAAAATTAATAATTCTCAGTAAATCCGAAACGACACATTGAATGAAAATTTCGTTTGTGGAAATTTGTTGTTAAAAACATGGTGGATATCAGGATTTAAAACAAGATGTCACCATGTTGTCAGTGTTGCCAACCCTGTATAACGTTTAAATTTTTCAAATGGCACTACAATGTATTATTAGGTTTTTGGCATCCCCTAGTGATGATAAACAACATACGTAAAGCACACATCGTAGTGCTGCAAACTGTTGATAAGACAGAAAGGTTTTCGCGAACTTATACAAAATACATAATTCCCTAGAATATTGTATCCACAGTTTGCAACACTGTGATGTCTGCTTTACGTATGTTTATCATCACTAGAGGATGCCAAATACCTAATAATACAATGTAATGCCATTTGAAAAATTTAAACGTTATACAGGGTTAGCAACACTGACAACATGGTGACATCTTGTTTTCAATCCTGATATCCACCATATTGTTGTTACAAACAAATTTCCACAAGCGAAATTTTTATTCAATGCGTCATTTCTGATTTACTGAGAATTATTAATTTTCTTTGCATGTTAGGTGTTGATTTTGCGTTGACAAGTTGGAATCACTGTATCTCCAAAACGAAGCAGAATTCGACCCATGTTCATATAAACTTTTTTGTTTATCATGTCTCATACTATCACCTCCGAAAGTCTTGAGCCTTCATCCCATTTGAAAAAATATAAGTTCGTTTTGAGGTGGCAACACTGTGCATGTGACCTAACTCTGTTGTGCATGGAAGGTTTTTGTCGGTACATGTTCCACTGTTCTTTCAGCGCTTTGCAATATTCCAGTGGTTTGATTATAATGGAACGTCCTCACTCAGAGCTAACTATGTGTTTTGCTGATTACAAAACAGCGGATTTAACCTTATACACCTGGTATAACTACCCGCAAAATTTAAAACCACAATGATAATCAAGAACGCACAGAAAACGTCTTACTTACGAATGTTCGCACTCCAAACGCACTAGCGTCGGAAAACGGATATTACAATTTCCTAAACACGGTTATCGAGCCGTCGTAGCTCCCTAGTAGAGCGTTGGCGTAGGACTAGGGGGGTTGTGGGTTAGATCCCAGCGACCACCATCCTGACTGAGGTTTCACCAGGATTTTTCCTCAGTCCCACCAGACAAATGCTGGGATGGCACTTTCAACATAGATCCTGGGCCACACCTTGTCAAATCCTTTCCCCTCCCCTATTCCGGCCTGAATCTCAGATACCTAGAGGCCACAAAAAAATCAAAATTCCTAAACACGGTTGCCGTTAGTATCTGTACTGCAAAAAAAAATAATACTTTTAATTCAACTCTTTTGGTGTTCCTGGGCGGCTACAATTTTTTTTAATCAACACAACAAACAATGTTGATTTCGGTGATTCAACACAAAGGATATGTTGTCAAGTTGAATCAACGAAATCATACAACAAACGGTGTTAACACAAAAAGGTCGTGATCGCTTTGATACACCGAAAAGGGTTGAATTAACGAAGCCATTTTTTGGAGTGTGTTAACAAACAAGGTGCGAGTATTATATCCCCATTCTCAGGTCTCACATTTGGGCCTGGGGCTTGTGAGCAGAGTCTGCTAGCCAGTCTGTATAGTAAACAGTTCGAAAAGAGTCCATCACGGTTTATTTGTTGAAATTATTCATATGTTGAAAATATATGTGTGAATTTACTACTTATAATACGGGACTCAAAAACTCCACCTAAAATACGGGACAGGTGGCAACCCTATGCACGGGACACCTAAATATCCATACACTTTTATATTTTGCTAATTTTACCCACAAGTTATAGAAAATGCATTGGTAAGGCAGGAATTTTAAAATAACTTTTCATTTCTCTTTGAAATTGAATTTAGTTATGGCCTTCAGGTAGCTTTGGCTCAGTCCGTTTAAGCTTGCTTGTGTTAGTTATACTGGTAACTTTCAAAGTACTTAGTCTATTTTCTGTTGTCAGCAATGAGTTTAGATGGCCGCCTTGTCAGGTCCCCAGACTTCTCTGTGTATCTGCAGATTCAAAAATTTTAAAATATAATCTACAGATATTTCATCAACATTTTACTTTTTGTGTTTGCTTACATTTTTGCATTATACATATTAAACGTCTATGGTCGGTCTACTTAAAGTTTCTTTCACCTCCCTAAGTATATGTGTTTAGTAATGCAAACAGCGAACGACGGCTAGGATGGAAAGAAACGCGGGAACTACAATATTTCATTTAAAAATGTCGGGGTTGGCAGAAGTATATGACATACGTATAAAATAAAGAATACTGATAAAACAGGGATGATGCAAGGGGAGCTAAGGTAGCTTTGCGGGGGTTTCAGTACCCTTTAGCTCCTCTGTAGCACCATCCCTGAGTACAAGCTTCCTGTATCGGAAATGTCTCGAATTTTCACCTTTTCAAATTGGCAACCTTAACGTCCTTTACATAATTCCAGAGCGAGGACTTAAACCCAAATATGTTTGAGAAATATTGGAAGAACAGCTACTCAAACTTCAAATGAACTTTAATGAAAGATGGGCGTGTGTACTCCCCCCCCCCAATCCTTGTTCCACTTTCTAACATCCTTGATGCGTTAATAGATTACCGAAGATTTATCGAAGATAACATGTTTGTTTTAAAAAAATATGACGCTCATAAATGTTTTAAAATTTCTGGCTGTGTATGTAATACGTAATACAGTGTACCATTGCACAAGAAACCCCAGAAGCACACGTTGAAAATACGTGGATTAATTATTTTAACGTTGTAAATGTACCGAAATGTCCGCCTGTTCAACGGTTTATTCGACGCTGAATAACGGTTGAGAAGAAACAGGTTGAAATCAAGAAGCGGACGATGAAGTCGGCCAAAACAGAGCACGGTTGCTGTCTATTGGTATACACATTTCGTTGCCTTTTGTCCGTGGCTTTCATCAGGATATACAGAATTAACTTTCCAACAGTAAATAATACAACCATCTGCTACAGGATTCGAAGCTGGAACCTTCCATGCTCGTCGTTGGTAGCTCGACACGTTACCCCTGGACCACAAAGCCACCTTGAGATTTACTACTCTTTTACGGTATCTAAGAAAAGGCGGTCTTGAAATCGTCGCAAATCCAGACGTGTCTTTTCTCTGTCATATAAGAATAAGAATAAAGAATACTTTCCCACTTTCTTTGTTATGTGCATTTTTCCTTACTTAACACTTTGACCATCGCTATACTATTAAATGTGTATTTCTCAAGAAGTGTAATATGTCGCCTTAGGAAAACGCACATAAAGCGAAATCTATGTCATAGTTAAAAACATTTCATGTTATCACCCTATTAACGAAATTAAATGTTTGTTGAAATATAGTTTAAAATTCAATCTGTTTTCAACATGCAAATGAAGAACATGAGAAACATAGTTAATTTTATTCTCTTCACTTTTAAGCACAATTTTTATGCAATTAACTTGGAAAGATAATCCAGGGCACAGTTCAATATAATAGTTAAAAACACGTCATATTGACGTACTATCAACGAAAATTTTCCTTGGAATATAGGTTGAAATTCAACGTGTTTTCAACATGCAAAAAAGAACACAAAATAATAGTTAATGGGATTCAATAGCTTTCAATTACAAAATTTTTTGCATTAAATTAGAAACAGTCCATTTATACCATAGTTGAAAATTACAGTTAAATCCACTTTCAATTAACATTGTTTCAACGGTATCAAGTCTTTGTTGATGATTTAAAATTAAACGTACTTTTTTCAACCGATAACGTTTAATCAACAAACTAAACCAAAAATCGACGTTTAAAACGCGTTTGCGTGCTACGGGAGTAGTACGTAAATGAACAGGGCGAGACTTAAAGTTTATTTATTTGAAAAACCGACACAATGAAATGCCCCCACCACAGCAATAAAATAATCCATGGTTTAATGTGTCGTCGGCTTGCAATTTAAGATTTCATTCATGCACCACAAAAATATGTTTCAACATTGCTCGTCCTCTTTCTTCCTTAAAGGACTCCTTTAAGATAACTTCTATTTTAATAAAATTCTCCTACTCACTTACCTTACCACATGGTGCTACAGCACTGATTGTGCTTTGACCTCCGATACTATTCGCCTCCAGTCCAATCTGTTCATTGCTGCCTTCTTCCAGTTTCTTATCTGCATCGCTCTTGAACTTGGTCCATCTACTTTATTTTTGGTCGCCCTCTTTTCGTGTACGTATATTCCAAGTTGCAGGTACCATCTCTCGATCCTTCCGAGGCTTCTGTGTCATTTCCCCCCCACGAGATAGGGTTGTTGGCCCTACGCTCAACCCCAAACCTATAGGAACAGGAGTTTTCTTTCAAGGTCCTCTTCCCTTAGCCTTCGTAGATCCCTCTACTAAGCCGCAAGGCAGCGGTGTTGGTTTTGGTCCGACCCATCAATTCAGTACCCATCATATCTGATTAGATTAGATTTTTATTTTTTTAGTAGTGGATGTCACGTCTTTATTCACGTGACTCCCCAGTTTTCCTCACGACGCTGACTGGACGCCGAAAAGTGGGACTCCAGCCAGGAATTAAACCCGAGACCATGCGGACATGAGTCCAACGCTCTAACCACTAGGTTATGGAGCCCCTCATCATACCTGATAGGCATTCCCCTATCCGTCACCAGGGGAGGCGCCTGGTGGGAGTCCAACGACTCCCCCACGAATAATATTCTCAGTTAAACTAAATAAAATCAGGAAAAAAGACATAAATTATCTCATTTCTAACATTTGGAATCATCGCGGCATTGCTTCCTTACGGAAAGAACACGAACACATGGTAGAACTTTGGTAAAATTTATTTTTATATGGGCCAGTCTATTAACTTCGGACTTCGCCCGTCATCATTTGCCTTTAGCCGTTAAAATCCACACCCAAGCCGGGACCTTCGAGCAGATGGCCTATGGCCGCAGATCGCACGGCCACCCAAGAATACATGGGGAAAGAGAAGTGATCAAGAAGAATTAGAAAGTGAAAATGCCATACGTTCTAAGTGCCATTAAAAAAAATAAAAAAATACACTTTTGGCCACAAGCATGTTCGATGTGCTAACCCGCATGTCCAGATCCTTGTTCCAGGTGCCAACTCAATGAGGAAGAGATATGCTGGAAGCCACCTACGTTATGCGAAGCTAAATCTATTAAGTTCTCTTGCAAAGTTCCACATTTGGTACTTAGAACGTCTGGCATTTCCACTCTTGAATTGAATTTTTATTTTAAGGCCTTTAGGCAACTATGGCTCAGGCCGTATGGATGATGATGGGATGAATTGGTGGAATGAAGAAAGTGGGAGGAAACGAGAGTACCCCGAGAAAACCCACGCACATGGTGTTTGTCCACCACAAAGCCCACATGGCATGAGCAGGGATCGATCCTACGACACCTAGCGCCAGAGATGAGCGCTCTACCAACTGAGCCACCGTGCCCTTCAACAAAGAAATTGACTTCACATAAACTCACAAAGCCATTGAAAAACACACACATGAGAGTATATCAACACCATCAACCTTACTTTCAAACAAATATCATAGGAAACAGATATTTGACTGTTAAATTAAAACATGCAATTGGAAGTAGTGAATAGAAACTCACCAAAAAAGACATCCGGGTTCTGCTCACAACTTTCCATGGCGACGTTCTTTCTGAGAGAGGAACTCGTTGACGTCGAAATCAATGTTCCTACGTTCTTCACTTTCGATACTGAGGAATGCCAATGAATTGAACCTCATCTGTGACGTGGTGCCACGAAGGTACGACTTGGATCAATTTGAACTTGCTAAATGATCTCTCGGGTGCTGCAGTCGTCACCGGCAGGGCGAGATAGAGTTGTAAACGTTTAAACAACTTCGGAACACTACCAACAAGGCCAAAGTTATCTACGATTAAAAATCTGGCCAGATCATCGACGGCTGCAAGTTCACAGATTTTATCTTTCATTATGGTTCGAGAACTTACAACTTGTTGGGGCGAAGTTCGTGATAAATCTGTTGAATAGAATTCACAAAGCTTTTCGGTTTTTTCGTGTATTTCATTTCCTTCTAACAAACAAACATACTGATGGGTCAGCATAAACTTTTTTCTTCCATCATGGTTAGAAAATGCTGGAAGAAATGGAAAGCAAATACATAGTAATGGGCACTGGGTGGAAGGCGCTACATGTTCTTCACAGCCGCCATCTTGAAGTCCGTCATATCGAATTTCGATTGACTTTTTTAAATGGGAAAGTAACATGTAATTATAGGCTAGGATTTTACATGAAACACGCTTCTGAAGTCAGTTTTACCATAAATGTATTATTCTGAGAGATAATGGTGTGTGACATTAGTATGGGCTACTTATGCAATAGCCTGAAAACACCATTTTGTTGTAAAATAATGAAGGAAATGTAACCTAAATGCATATCGATATGACAATATATTTACACGGAGAAAAATTTTCCTAGGATTTAAGGATGTAACCTCCTTAAATCCGTAGGTTCCCTCCTGCAATAATGAGTTGGCGAGGATAGTATGATGGACGTAGCAAACAGCATTACCGAGCATGTGTACTGTTAACTGCTGTTTGCTCCTGCCTGGCATGCTAATTGCAGACACCAGTTCATGACATCATTTTTTTAATGACGTCATGAGTTATTTGCACTCACATGCCAGTACGTAGCCACCGTCCTGCCTGCCTGTAGGGAAACCCAGGCTCGTAATGGGGGCTGCTCCTTACGTACTGGCCGTCTAGCTGTCGTGGTTGTAGGTTCCCTCCTGCCTGGCAGAACGGTCCGTACATCGTGTACACGAGTTACTTCCAGACTGTATAGATGTATCAGATGGAAAGAATGGATGACGCACCTGTATCGGAAGGTCATGCTTTTCCATACGTTGAAATTAATAACTTCATTCTAGAGCATAATGCCCCGAGAAGCAAACTGCAAATATTCGAAATTTAAGTATTTTGGGCTCGTTCGGAAACTACGAACGAGTTTAACGCGTTAATCTCGTTCTCTCACGAAGCGTTCGGAAACCACTTTCGTGAAGTTCGTTCATTTAGTTAGCCGTTCGGAAAGTCACTCTCAGTTAATTTCGTTCGCGCACGAAACGAACTAGCTCTTACTTCGTGAACTTCGTTAAAATTAACATGGCCACCATCCGCACGATAAAGTTACCTCGTATCGCATTTGCTTCATCTAGAGGCATAAAATTGTAGCCATGGCTGCTATTTCTGCAGTAGGGAACAATTTTGACACAACTAATTTACATAGCAGATTAATATAACGGTTTATCGTAAACAATTGATTTATCTTTACTTTCCCATATTTAACACTTTTTCGAGCTGTGGATTGCTGTTAGATATCACGATTGCCACTAGATAGCACCACCAGTAAAAGATGAAATTATTGAAGAATGCTTTTTCTAGAGGCTTTTTGAGTAAAAGAAAGAATAACGTATAGTACAGAATTATTGCGTTTATGAAAGAAACTCTCCAGTTCTGTGTATTATCACAGACTGTTTTAATGATTTCAGTTAAACAACAAGTTCTTGAAGAAAGGCATTCTGTTTTAGCTTTCATAAAGCCTGAATGCACCACGTTTTTTCACGATTTAATTGTAATCCGCAAGCAGTATTAGAGTCTTGTATAAGATGGAAATTAATTGAATTTTACTTGTGACCTTTAGACATCTAAGGCTGAGGGCGGTATAAGATGGACTATCAAGTATTTATTAAAATAGTTGTTTTGTCAGGCGGTCTGTGGCGATAGGCCATCGGCTCGAAGGTTCCGGGTTCGAGTCCCGGCAGGGGCATGTGTGTGGATTTTAACAGCTAAAGGCGAATCGTGACGGGCCGAAGTCCAAAGTTACTAAACTGACCCATATAAAAATAAAGTTAAAGTTATATATTGGTTTCTCTTCTTGGCAATACAATTTGACTAAGACGTTAAATGTTAATTCCTTGCAATTTCTTTTAAATATTTTCTGTAATTGGAATATTTTTCTTGTCAACTAAATGTGACTTAGTAGTTGGCGAAGTGATGGAAATTTTGAAGGATATAGAAATATGTAGGAACTTCAGCCAGATAATTCTTGTATATAAGAGAATCGATTTAGTCTACTGTTGACAAATGCAACGAATAGAATCCTAAGTTCGTTATGCAAGTGTAGCAAATGAAATCTGAAGTGAATATAAGGAATTTCTCCAAAGAAAGGTCTTACATGTTGGTAAATAACGTTATTGTTGGCATAGAATCTCTCCAAGAGACTAACTTAATTCGTATTTTGAGCCTCATGTCCCTACTTATAACCACACCTTCTATTTTCGTTTATTTCTTTGTTCTGTATGCGAGTTGGTGTCTATCGTTATCCTGACAACGGTTTGGAGCGTTCGGAAATAACGAAGAAAACGAATTTCACGAAAATAATTTTCAGCGTTAAGATCATGCATTCCGTGAACTTCGTTATGTATTTCCGAACAAGCCCTTTATTCTTTCATAAACCAGACGTTAAATCCGATTAATGTTAGTATCTGCATCGATAATCTAACTTCTTGTCTTATAAACTATTCTACAATAACTGATTGCGCACATTTGGTTTTTAGATATGAGCAGTAACATAAATGCATTAAGAAATCTTTAAATTATCACATATGCTAATAATATTAATCGCGTTGCCTTTTGTGTTTTCTTTAAAACAGATCTCCCATGCACAATCATTATAGTTTTAGCTTTTGGTTATAAACAAAACTGTGCTGCCATCTCGCGAGCTACTTGTAATACACCGCAACAACTTGCAACATATTTAACATTTCACAACGCACTTAACCTTCTCCTGCTAGACTGTGTCTCGTGCTGTACTTGCATGCAAACGTTCCCAACAGTGTACATCATCATAGTGTTACTGCAGGCGGCTCCTGCTATTACGTAGGAAAGTACCGTCTGTAATGTATATACTGACTTCTTCTCCTTTCATTCTTGGCAGGAGGTTCCATCCTGCTTGCCTGTGTTCCTATATGACGTCACTTTATTCATTTTCCATGTCGGCAGGATATTCCGTCCTGCCAAAAGTTGTGGCATGGAGAAACAACAGGAAGACGTAGGAAACTTACGTAATAAAGACTTTTTCCACTTGGCATTACTTGTAATGCACTCACCACTAATCGCCAATTTCATTGAACGTGGGTTACTTACGTATTACGTATGTTCCGTACGTATTAACGTACGCAACCTACGTAATACTGCAAATGTTACATTTACATTATTGGGAATGTAAGCGTTTTTCTCAGTGTAGGAACAATTTGTATGCATTTATTTTTCATTTTCTTAATTATTTTAAAACAAAATGGGTGCTTTCAGGCTACTGCATCAGTAGCGCACACTAATGTCACACACCATTATCTCTCACCACAATAATACATTTACCGCAAAACAGACTTGAGAAACGTATTTCAAGTAAGATTCTAGTCCAGAATGACAGGCTACACGACCCCCTTCCCGTGTAAGAAAATGAATCGAGATACAAGATGGCGACCGTGAAGAACATACCCTCCAACAGGTAGCTCCTTCCACCCAGTAGCCATTGCTATGTACTTAAATTCATTTCTTTCAACATTTTACAACTACAAGGGTATTTTCACACTTTCTCTTCTCTCTCCAGAAATAAGAATCTGCCTATTATATCGTCGATTTCTCCCAAAGTAATTGCACTCGAGTTCCCAGAATTTGCATGTGCACATATTTTGACATTCTGACCATGATGGAAGAAAGAAGTTTCATCTGCCCCATCAGTATGTTTGCTTGTAAGCTGCAGAGTACTCGTACAGACTTGTATGTTATATCATTCATGCTCTCATAGCGCACTACCAGTTGTTCAATAACAATGTCCACACACTTATTAAAAACAAATAAAA
>JAGDQP010049181.1:0-14562 GCA_022664845.1 Lepisma saccharinum | reverse complement strand
CTGACATATTATTACCTATCCGTACTCTGCTTATGGGGTCGCTGAGATACATCTTCACTAGCTGGACCATTTTTTTTTTTCGGAATTCCAAATGATATCAGGATACTGTATAACTTTTCCTTTTTGATAGAATCATATGCTTTCTTAGAATCAATGAATAGCTGATGAACCGTCCCATTGTATTCCCATTTCTTCTCCAAAATTTGTTTCAAAGCAAAAATCTGGTCCAACGTGGATCTATTTCTTCTAAATCCACATTGGTGATCTCCAATTATTTCATCTACGTATACACTTAGGCGTGTTAACAGAATATTACTTAATACCTTGTAACATGTTGGAAGTAACGTGATTCCGCGGTAATTATTGCAGTCCGACTTATCGCCTTATTTGTAAATCGGAACTATTATTGAGGTTTTACATTCGTTTGGGAGCTCCTCCTTTCTCCATATAGCACTTATCAATTTATGTAGTTCCTTGATTAGTGCCGTTCCTCCTGTTTTAATTAATTCGGCTGGAATATTGTCTATTGCTGGTGATTTGAAATTTTTCTATTTCTTCACCGATATTTCTATCCCTATCTCGCTAGGTTCGGAAATCCACGGTTCTGCGGTATGGATTTCAAATTTCTTTGTTTGTTCCCCGTTCTGTACATTAAGAAGTTTGTCGAAATAACTTTTCGATACATCGACAATTTTAGTCGGATCCGCCTGAAGATCTCCACGTTCATTTCTAATTATTCCTAACATCTATCTGGTAACCTTTTCTTAACGAGTTTATTCCTTTGTATAGATCTCGTATGTTATTTGTCTTCAGGTTTTTCTCTATCTTCTGAATTTTCTGCGACAGATATTCTCGCTTTTTGTTTCTGAACCCGAGTGTGGCGTCTCGTTTCGCGTTACTGTACTGGTTTATATTTGCTTCGCTTTTATTACTTAGCCATCTTTGCCTTGCTTGTTTTCGTTCCTCATGAAGTTTTATGCATTCTTCATCAAACCAAGGTTTGTTTTTCTGCTGTTTCTTCTCACCTACGTGTTCCTTCCCTGCGCTCTTAATTGTTTCACGAATTGCCTCCCACATCTTACTTACATCAATTTCATTATTAATATCATCATTATTATTACTCGAGTCGGCTAGGATTTCGAACCTATTTGAGAGTTCGAGTTGGTAATCTGCTTTATGCTCGGATTATTTAATAGTTTCACTTCGAATTTCAGTTGTTTTGATCCCTTGCTTTCTCTGTTCGCGATGCATAACTTTTCCCTTACTTTTGTGATCACTAATTGATGGTCGGTGTGACCTTCCGCTCCACTGTACGACCTAACGTCCATTATGTTGGTGTGCCTTCGTCTGTCTACTAATACGTGATCTATCTAGTTGAGAGTTTTGCTGTCCGGAGATACCCATGTGTATTTGTGTTCAAAGTACGTGCTCATTACCAGTAAGTTTACTAAATGTAAATTACTTATCTAAATCTATTTTCGACACAAAAATGCGAAACTACAACATTGCCGATAATACCTATTAGAAATACATGTAGGCCACAGTGGCTCAGTTGGTAGAGCGTTCACCTCTGGTGCTACGGGTCGTCGGATCGATCTCTGCTCATTCCATGTGAGCTTTGTGGTGGACAAACACCGTGTGCATGAGTTTTCTCGGGGTATTCCCGTTTCCTCCCACTTTCTTCATTCAACCATTTCATCCCATCATCATCTATACGGCCTGAGCCATAGTTGCCTAAAGGCCTTAAAATAAAATTCAATTAAAATACATATATGTTCAATACTGTCCAACCCTGCCTGCAAACTACGTAGTTTAAACTCTTCAAGTTGTAGCCAAAGAATTAAAGCCTTTGTATTTTAGCTAAGATATCTAACATATGCGTCTCGGGACGGCCGTAAGCCATAGTGCTGTTACCGCCCATAAAGTCTTTTTTCTCTTTATCTAACATATGATACGGGTGAATCGATGAATGGCTGGCAAACAGAATCCTGAGACATATGGACTTATGGAACTGTGATTCGTATTGCGAGAACCATAGAGTTAGGAATATAAATAGAGGGAACCCTAGGCTGTTTTGTTGGAGAGGGGAATGAAGCCAAGAGACGGAAGGGACGAGGCATTTCGGCCATATTCACTGGCACCATATTTAGAGACCCTCTTTTCCGAGTATTGCCTCTCTTAGGTGCACTAATCATCCTATTGAAAAAGGCAATCCTCACAGTACTAGGTATAGAGGGACTCTAATGGGGCCACACAAGATGGCTGCCGATGAACCGAAATTTGGCTTCATGTGACGTCATGTATGTTCTCTCTATTTTCTTCCTAACTTTATGGTTATAACAATCTGCCATTTTGTTGGTACATGATAATCGCAGAAGGACGTAGATAACCAGGAAAAGAAATTAACTCATTAGCTCAAAAGCTCGCATAATGCCTGGGCTACATATATGGTTCGTGAGGTGTGATTGTCTAATCGTGTTCTGCAACCCTATTAGAGAATTACAAAGAAAATAATTATTTGTACGATTTCTGAATGAAAAGTCAAAATTTACTAGATTGCCGACATAAGATTACTATTTTGATAAGTATTTAGAAGAAATCTGAAAACCGAGTTAACTGGAAAGGTCGGAAATCAAGCATTCGTTCAATTAAAACACGTAATAGAAAGTGGATTATTATCGCTTCCAAAGCCAGCTACAAAGAGCGCCTTTGGCAAGCGTGATACCCTCTACCATGAGTAGATTAATACATAATGAGACATGTTGAACTGTGGAAATGGAATTCTATTGCAACTGGCGAATACGAATCCATTGACTTATACCGTTCTTAAATGTTATAAGAAGTAATGATCAAATCCAACATGTCTCATTATGGGGGACTGGTAGCCAGTGGATTAGTAATGAAAGCAAACAAGTGTATGCGTAATTAATACAGCTTTTTTCTTTTCGTATGTTACATTTTATGAGTATGATATAACATTCAAAAATACGTATTTTGAAGGTCCAAGATCACATAATTGGACATGTACATATTCATGAAGTCGACCCTTTTTCTTTTCCATGTGTGTGCCGTCGATCTCTTCTGAAAGGAAAAGAAATTACTAGACACGTTTAATGTATAGTGTTATTTATACACAACAGATGTATCAAAACCTTGGTAACATAAGAACACATTTTATTCAGTAATCGGGAAAACTATTAATTTTGAACTATTATTAGTTGTTACAAATATAGAAAATTACTTTAATTCGTTCTTGAACGCATATTGAAAAGGAAATATCATTAACTTCCTTCAACAGTTTAGCCTTGATTCTGATATAATTGTGTACTGCAGTCTTGACCTAGAGCGATCATTATATATGCATCAATCTATTATTTACAAAAAAGTTATTACTTAAAAGTGACATCTCAACAGTGACGAACTCCCCTTGTAAGTAACAAACAAAACGAATTATATGTATTCGATGGGCCGCTACTAAAGCTTGCTGCAGCTTGCTATTCCCTATCCAAGTTGAAAACTCTCGCCATTCAAGAGTATTCACATCTGAAATATTGATATTTACTTTAACAATATGGCATTCTACTGAAAATGAGCGCGCTGATGAAGGAAATCCACATACACATTTATTAGTTTCAAGCTTTTTACACTCAGGGCGTGCAAATGGAATCGAGTAAATACAGTGAATGTTGAATATGTCGTGTTTACTTTGTTCAGCTAGGAATTTAGATTTCAAAAACAAGTAAGCTTGGAAAAGGTGAATCTGCGGCCAATAGCACTGCATCTAATTATTCACATATTTCTCACTAATGGTGATAACCTTCAATAGCTGTAGGGGATTATAGATGCTATTGCGATAGAGGTCTGGTAGATGTCAAACAAAATATCCTAATGGAATCTCTTCATATCTTTATTTTTCTCAAAGTTCTTTTTAGTAATGAGGTTGGAGAAAAAGGGATTAATATAAATGAAAATCAGAAGGCCAAATGCACGATGAATATTATGGATAGTGTGGAATGTCCCAACCAAACACGTGCAGTTTCTGTTGCGTCTCGAAAGCAACGTGCAGCTGCTGAGGCAAAGTACGGGGTATATATTCTTCTATTTACAGCTATTTTCTAGAGTCTGAACGTGGTTCCTTATGATTATATGAGATTTTTTTTATATCTGCTGCCAGCTGATGTCAAGTTATATATTGTCTGTTCTTTAATAATTGTTCCAGTGACCCATTATCAACATTTGGGTACAGACCACTTCTATCCACATTTGACAGGTAAATCTACTTGTAAATTTTCAGTACAACTGATATCACGGACTCTGTCCAATAGAGCTGTCACCAAATATTTGATGCAATTTCTCGAACGTTTTCATCCCATTTTAATAGTCATAGATCAATATTCCCGTTAGACTTTCTGCTAGCAGTAACATCTCGCGCACACGAATGATTCATACACATCACCTCAATGTATCTCTATTTTCTGTTCCTGTAATACACCTGTGGTCAAGCTCTGTAATGGCGAAATATCGTTTTTTCTGTTACTTTAATTAAGAAAAGATATAAAAAAATTAAAACCAACGGTACTTTTACTAGTGCAAGATTTGATCTCCAATAGCAAAACACGTAGAATGGTTTCATCAGTCAGGCTTCCATTACCAGGATAAACAGCTTCATCTTTACTTAAGTGGAAAGATCAGAAATCAAGTATTCGTTCAATTAAAACACAAGTCAACACCAAATAAAGATAAAGCCATAAAGAGAGTTTCCAGAAAAGCGAAATTCTAAACATAGTTGAATATTTGGTACCGGAAATGTAGACGATGTCAGGTGTTCTCAATAATTAATATGAAATCATACGATCAGAGAGGAACATGATGTGTGACAGTGCTGAAACATTGTGTGTAGAACTGAGAACTTTCTGTAATATAGTGATATTTCTGTGATCAAATGTTATTCATGAAAATGCCACTAAAATTATAAAGTTTAACTACGAGGATGTTACTGAGAATGTTAAAAAACTGAAGAAAAAAGATCAATTTTGTAAGAAATAGAAAAGAATTTAGAGATGTGAGTAAGCCAGGAAGTTAGCAAAAAACTGCGAAAGACAATCAGGAACAAATAGGGGAAAGCTGCTGTGGTTGTAAGTTGATAAAAGAAGTCTACTTCAACAAGTAAACAAACATAAGGAAATGTTTACCCAACCTATCATCTTTCATTGAACTACTAGCTACGAAATTCTTAAGATAGGCGGAATGCTAAATGTACGTAAATGATGTAAACAACAGCAGATAGTTCCTCTACTGAATATATATTTATTATTCCTCATATGTGTGACATACTACTGGTATGATGATTATCTCACTAAACCACGAACGCTCTCTTAAAGACTCTTGAATGTAGATAAGTTACAATCTCTTCTGTTTATATATCCCATTTGGTCTACGGCACTCATGTACAATAACTTTATTGAAGGTAACTTGATTACAGGACTTTAGTGTCATTCCAACATTCGTAAAACTCCTAACTATAACATAACGACCAACTGTTTACACGAAGATCAACATACTGAAGATGAAAACAATAGCGCATCCTTAATAACAATTACAACATCGGATTTTATAAAAACAACAATAGCTAAAATGATATGATTTAAAATATGTGTTATAAATAATAGAATCACGAAAAGAATACAATGTTACAAACATTACTAATAAAAAAAATGTTTGCTACAAAACCGAGTATCTGTCTCACAGCACTCTCCCGGACTTCCTAAGAAAATTGCTCGCCTCAGCAGTTCCTAGATGCTTCACAAAAAGAAAATATTCTAATGTTAATAAACACTATTTTCAGCTTAGTGATTTAGTTATCCATTTCAATGTTCAGTCTAATTCGATAAAATACAGTTCACTGTAATAGTTCAATCCAAAGAAGTAATATGAAGCTCACTGTAATGCTACCTGCCTACAATTTTCAATAAACGATTAGTCCAGTATTGTCTTGTACCGACACATGATTTGTTCCCAAGACACAAATGAAACAATCACATTTAAAATGCAAGATATCATTTAACTTGTAAATAAGACATAAAATAAACACTTGCACGAAATAAAAACAGCATTAAAACAATAATTAATTTCGTCTCCGATGTTCTTGAAATAAAGAAAAGTTATTGTGTTTCTGTGTGTAGTTGTAAAACATAGTTTCGAATGCTTGTGTATTCTTGAAGTAGCTATGTTTTATGCTTGTTCTAGCTGTAGATTTTCAAAATTATTCTTGCATTGAAGGCAGTAGTTCTTATCTTAAATAGTTTCCAGTAAATTCTGAGCATCTAATAATTTCTCTGTAGAAATCATTTCTTCTAGATTTTGTGTCCTATCTACGAAATATTGTGATAGCGTCTTATGCATCATTCTTTTCTCGTTCATCCATTTCACGGTCTCCACAGAAGAGATATTGTTATTGCCTTTCGTAGAATCCTTTGAATTTTGTGAATTATATAATTCATTTCGTTTCTTATCGATTGCGGCTAGCCTTTTCTTCTCTTTTTTACTTAAAGAAGATACTAAATTACTGTCATTTCAACTCGTTCCAATTCTGGTTCCGGTTCGTTCATTGAATGCTGTAAGTGTTCCTCTGTAATCACTTTAGGAATCTTGGATACTTGCCGATCCTCTTTAGCTAATATTACATTCAGCAGTTGCAAATTCTTTGTAATATCATTTAATGAGGAAACTATTTGATTTTGTACACTCATGCTTTTAGCCAGATCTCTTGCCCTTTCTCGTTCATTCCGTTTACCAACTTACTAAGAGCTGAACTATCACTCAGGCTAATATTCACTTGATAAGTTGGGAGTTGAGTCAAATCCTTTCCTTTTTCAAATTATCATTTCGGAAATAGTACCTCTAAGCTCCCATTTCCAAGTATGACGTTAGGTAAATGTGTTTTAACTACCAGAAAAGATAATAAATTATCTTTGGATTTATACTTAATTGCGATATCTATCGAACCTATTACTTGTAATTCCGTACTATTTATCAACTTAATCACCTGTTTTTGTGGTTTAAGTTCATTGATGTTACTCATTAGTAACACTTGCTTCCAAGGATATTTTGTGATGAGCCGTATTAGGGATCGTCTGATACATTTCCCCATTTATTTGTATTTCGATGTAATGAATTTTCGATCTGCAATCCCCAATCTCAGAAGGATATTGAGCACAACCATAAACAAAAATATCGTTAAAACATCTAGCCAACTTTGTAGGTTGATCCTCTACCTTATCTTGACTTGTACATATTTCTACATAAGGTATAACATCTTCCTGGCTCATTTTTGGATCTGTGACAAAATTATATTGCTTAAACGTATGCTTTGATTGGCAAACATGCATTATATGTCCTTTTCTTTTGCAAATTAATTTCAGAGCAAAGCAGTTTCTATATGCATTTTCATCCTTATGCGTACCACCACAACGAATACAAGTTCTGGTAGTTTTGCTTTTAGTTCGACCATTATCATGATTATCTCTTTTAACATAATATATTTCAGACCTTATGTTATCCCCTGAACTAGGTCTCGTATTCCTGAAAAAGACAACATCCTTCTGTACTTGTTCTTCCAGAGTTCATATGTCAATAGCTGTTTGCAATGTTAACTGTTAATTATATAGTAATCTCCTACTAACTTCCTCTCTTATCTACTAGAATTTGATACCGTAGAAGATCATCCGTCTGCGGACCAAAACAACATTTCATTACTTATCTTCTTAATATTCTTAAACATTCAGCAGCTGATTGGAGTTCCAGTTGACGTAGCGTGTCGAATCGGTATTTTTCGACTACTACTATGGCGTTTAGGGTTAGAGCACTAAGCTTGCGGTCCGATGTTATGGAGGATATACTGTATGTGGCCGTATGACCGCTAGGTCGATACCGAAGCACGATATCCGGAATCCTTGGTGTTAGGTCTTCAGGTTAAGGCGACATCTTAATCAAGGTTTCAACACAGACATCGTATAAGATTCTTTGAATAAGTCCACTTTGATGTACACTTTGAGTCTGCTAGGGTAAGAAACTTCACAACCAATTATTGATACGACACTTTTTTTTTGCAAAAGCTACACAATAGATATATGCATGTAAACGTAGTGCAATATAACTCTCTGATTATGTTCAACTTTAATCTTTGTATACTGATACAAGGAGTATAATAGAGTTCCAACTGATATAACGAACAACAATATATTAAAATGAAAATGAAATACCAACTTGTAATATTATAGAAAACGAAATTAGTTCTTTGAAACGATTCAACGAAACTATTCTTATATGACATTAATGAATGTAAATTACGTGCACGGACAGAGTTACACAATTACACTAGTTATGATTCCCACACTAGTAAAGTTTTCACTATGGATTTCTACCTCTGTGTACACTTTTAATGGCTTTTACCTGTGTGAATATATTCAATGGCTTTTCCTTGAGTGAATATATTAAGAAGGCTTTTATCCCATGCACATTGAACTGGTTAGTTATTTTATTTTGAACCGTACTCACGATTTAACTTTCACACCTTTGTACTAATGGAGGTTTGAATATGAATAGAAAGAGATTTCTTTCCTGTATGTGTTATCTTGAAAACGTTAGAATTTATTATTCCAGAGTTATAGTAAATAATATCATAGCATACACAACGATCGGACTTCACCAAAATCTTCTTATCCTGAAAACGTGAAGAAAGTTTACGCACGTATACACCAGCAAGCATCGTAGAGATAATCTCGTGCGCTCAATGACTTGTATGTATTGGGCTTGTTCAATTCAAATTTTCTCACGAGCAGAAGTTCCTTAATTTCTTGTTACTAGGATGAACATGAAAGCATGAATCCTCATTACTAAGTGTTTTGGGGAATGATTACGCAGTTATGTTGCTGTTGAAAAGAAAATGAGACGTGAAGTAACTGCCCAGTGACATAACTTCATGGAACATTTTGGTCCATATAACCGTCTCTTCATGGAACCATAACGAGAATACTGTGGACTCTCAGAACCTGAAGTGCCTCCTACTATATTGATTCTCGACTGCTAATCTTTAAGTGACTTTGGCATCAAACTTAAACGCAAAGCATTAATTCCCTCTGTTACTATGGTAACTATCAAGATTTTTGTCCAAACAATGGACGTACATTTAAGGCTTCACACGGTCACGAGTTGTCAGCTTCGAATGTGATGTGTTATTGGAATAATAGGAAGATATAGATAGCTGTAGGTGCTTGTTGACGTATGTATTAGAATGAGTAACATACGTAATGTATGAAGAAAGAGAAACCACATGATTTATTATCTTATTTTTCGACGTTATTTTCTGGTTGTCACCGAAGAATTTAAACAACTATGTACAATTCCTAAACCATTATTAGTTTCAGTACTCACGTGCCATCTACCAACTCTCATGCTGGGAAACTATTCTATTGAGAAATGTTCTAGTAGTAACGATTACTAGAGTGTGTAGAATTTAGCGACTCACGAATTCGCGAAAATTTTAAACACTTAAGAAATCGCATGGAGTAGATTAATGACTGTTAACATTGTATAAAAACGTTACTTTTAACTCTCAAAATACTCCCGAAATTTGGACAATTTTGATCACATCTACAAATTCTGAGCACTGCCTACAAAATTATATATTTTTTTATTGATTCATTCACGAAATTAATGCCAAAACATTTAGAAAAAAATATAATTTGTCTCCAGAAACCTATCATTGGATTGCTGTAGCACAAAAAAAAAGTTAGAATGTGTCCTAACACTTTATCCTCCATTGATGGCAGGAATTTTGCGAACATTGATTGCCATCTAGCGGGAAATATGAACTATATTATCACAACGCTCATTGTGTGTGTTTGACGGTATTCGCGGTGAAAAGCTTTGTGAAAATAAGTAAAAAACGTGAGATATTTACCCCACCGTAAATCTTACTATTGAAAAGAGTAATGCAAAGCCTCAAATGCATCATGTGAGAGATTATTTCAAAGTTTTCCTGTGAGCTGCTCAACATGACACATTTGAAACTGTGTTCATCATAATGAAAATTGGTCTGAATGAGTAAGAAATGAATTCCTTCATTGTTGTACATGTGTTTATTAAAATGTTGATACCTCTTTTCGCAAATGTGAAAGAAATGCCAATTTTAGATTTTTAGCAGCATATATTAGTGCAAGGTTTATATCTACTGCTTTAAATCTTCATTCAATACAAATATTTATTTTTAGCTATTCAAGAAATGTACTCTTGTCCTCAGGATATTTTACCTTCTACTCATTATCTTTTTACACTTTGCTCACGAAATCACTCCAGACATTTAAACACCTTTATTCACGAAATTCTACTGTCTCGAGTCATTACCAGCAATATTACTAGATTGTCAACAGTAGTATCCATACTAGGATAACTATACATCTCGGGTCACATTCTATAAGATTTGTACAGAATCATATGAACAGGTTGACATTACGTCCGAAATCTTCAATGTCAACCACCTGTTTATAACATGCACACAAGAGGCGTCAAAACAATCTTTTACAGATGTCATCTGTTTACTCAAAAAGAAAAAGACATGTAGCTAATCATTCCGTTTTGTTGAAAGTTCATTCTTCTTGAATTGCGCGGCTTCACTACGATATAAGACCCATAGCAGGATGGACAGTAGATACTAATTTCTTTGAGATATTCCTATTTCGGGTATTGTCTTTGCCTAAAATGTTACGTAGCAGTTGGATATTCAGCAGTGAGATCGCTTTAATACACTTTAGTAGTATTTCGAACCATTACACATGCCAGCAGTTCCACTGTAAGCAAGAATTTGGATGTTTTCCTATCTTCAAACTGTTAAGATTTCTGATAAACGCACGTCAATCAAAAATCTCTTTTTATTAATGGGTTGAACCGCTTTTTTCAGGCAAAGTCCTCCACGTCTGAGAGGAGCAGTAGGAGGATAGGCGGACAAGAAGGTACTTGAAATAACATTTCTGTTTTTGCGTAGAAAAACTGAGGAAAAATATTGATGGCCTCAGTCAGCGTTACCAGCAGCGGAACTTAATCTGTGATATTTTGAACTGGACCACTAGAAGTTACTGGATTTGATTCTATCCGATTTTGAGGGAAGTATCTACGAGTCCCGGTATTTCAATTATAAAATCTGGCAACAGTAATAATTGAAACATGGAACTTCATTAGCGACCAGAGTGTGTGTATACTGTTCATTTTGAGGTCCACATGGTAATAATGACAGACCCTTTATACAGCTTCAGAATTCTTTACATAACCTGCTCTCTGTAATGTAACCTCTCTTCCTTCCTTCATAAGACCTTCCGTGTGAATATAATATGCACGAGCGTAAATAAGAAGAAAACCATATTTACACCTCTCAAATTTTTACCCACACACACTACCTCCTAGTTGCGAAATATTGGTACGCCAAATTCCTTTATTCGCAGATCCGAGAAATTTTAATGCTATTTCCCTCATCAATATGAATGGTATAGAACAAACTGGAATTTGGCACCCTTGAAAGTTTACCCACAAAATTGGAAACTGTATGTGTAAACTGTTCCCTCTCTGTTACACTAATACACTAATTTTCCCTCCCCACATGAAAACAGGTAGATATATGAAGTACTTAACAAAAGACACGAGGTGCCAGGAAATATTTCACCTTTCCCCTACAAATAACGCAAGGTAACAGTGACGCCAAGTCGCACTTAATTTTCTCTTCCCATAACCACGTGGTTCTATCTCGTATGCTAATATTGAGTGAAACTTGGAAGAGATTTCATAGGTGTTATCTTTTTTTCTCAACATTTCACGAAGTTTACCGACGCACTACACTGCATGAAGGAGACTACGTATACCACATGATGTATCCACTTTGTCGCAAAAATAGAATTTCTTCTTTTTTCAACTCAGCGATTCCTTTGCCAATCACAATATGTAAAAGCTTTGGGAATAAATGTCACTATTAGAGAAATTTTAAACAATCTTTTTTTTCATCGATTACATTGTACTGTATTTTTCCTTATATTGATTCATGAAATGTTTTGGAATAACATTTGAGTTGATTCGTCTTTTGTTTTACGTTATCACACCAATAGAAGAATGAACAAAGTTTTCAACTTTCGTTACAACTAAGTCTTCACCAAATTAAAAATTTGAGTGTAAACGCAGTACAAGGATAAAATCAAATTCATTCCATTGAAACATACTATAAACAAAATATGACCAATAGATTGCACCATCTAATAAGAAAATTTTATTGGTCATACAACCATTCCATGTTTCTTCAACTGAAGTTCCTCTGTAGCAACTAATCAAGTGTAAATTATCGCATTTTTTCGGATGTAAATGATTACTGTACAAAGCTTAAAAATGCAACGAAAAGAAACCCATGTGTCACATCTTACAGAGGGTATCTAACTTCTAGAAAGTTATTAATATTGATAACAAACAGAGGGAATACAGACATAAAATTAATTCCAAATTATTTAATTAAAAATGCCTCTCCACGCATGTAATATAGCAGCACGAAGACCAACTTAAATTACAAGAACATTATCACAACACGGGTACCTAATAGCTTCAGAAGGCCTTACATTATGGGATATCATCAAGAAGAGATCAGTACAAGTTCAAACATAAAATATCCAAATTCACCTTCACACTGAATAATCAATTACCTTTCCAATTTAACCACATTCTGGCTCAAATTTAATTCACTTTAATTTCAGTTGTATATACTCAGATAACAAGCAAGTAAATCCAAAATTTAAACAATCTTAGGTGGGTCTCTTGGCTGCTCGCTTGTGGAGTGAGGGGTGTCTTGCTGCTGGTCCGATTTCGGGATTTGCCTAATAAAACCATATATATCTCAAATTTCTCCCACACATAAAAAAAGTCAACGGATGAAAGTGGCCTAAGTAGGCCAGAAGTCCATCCTGGTGGGCTTGCGAGCATTGGATAAATTTACTTTAAGTCAGTCACTCAGAGAGAATTTAACATCATTTCTTACATTAAAATTATTAGGTCTGATAACTTCAGATTTCATTGTGGTTCATCTCTATTCATTAAACAGCATTTTGTATGTACTACCTGTTTTTCCCCAAGCCAACTTTATCACTCTTGCTTTCATAGTATACATCTTAATCACTGAGTCGAGGCTACAATGTTTGCACACGAGGAAAAAATACTATTCCTGACGTTTCGGTATTATTTAGTAACATCTTCAGATTTACAAAGTGAAAGAAGCTCCTCATATAATGCGAAACGTTACGAGTTATGTGTTTGTGAGGAGAAGAGTCTTTAGTATATACTCAGTGATTTATTTTATAAACTTGAAAGAATAACTAATGAAAGCAATGCTAAACTCTAGTTCATGGACTTAGCGAAATAACTAATGGAATCTAGGTAGTGTTTTTAAGAACTTTTGGTTGTGAGACAGCCGCTGCTCCATGAAAATTCTTAATTTTGAAAGCTGTTTTGTAAGAATTAGTTATAAGAAATAGTGTTGGAATGGTGTAACCCACACTAAAAAGTATCTAGAAAAGAGGACCGCAAGTTGCAGGTACATATTAAATAGAGTATTATTGCCATAAAACTATTCAAGATACTTAGGGTGATAATTTGGAATATAAATTGTTACTCGTTATATGAAATTTGACTATCGGAAAACTAAAAAAAAAAAGGTATTTGTGATTTACACCATCTGCACAAAACCTCTCAAATTATGCCCCGATATGGAATGATCAGAATTTAATTGAGATACATGTGTGGTGGTATGTTATTCAATGTCCTGTCAATATATGTTACATTTTCTTTGTCTCTTCAGGAAAAAGAATGAACAATATTTCTTATAATGTTGTAAGAGGTCATTATGTTTTTTTTTTCTAATCTAAATCAAATTAAGAATATACCTTATAGGTAACTTACTGTTTAACATTAACTTTCAAGGTATTTATTGATTTCCACATTCTAATATGATATAAAGTGTTTATAGCTGTTAATTATAGTTTGAGCTATAAATAGATATTCAAGATTTTGGCTATAGAACAACAATATTGGATAAATTAGTTAATATTTTAAAGTGATTTTATTTCATTTCGTATAATGTACAGCATTTCTTCAATATGTTGTAAGGAATTATTTTGCTCTGTAAATTCTCTATTTCTCGTTTTAATGCAATTGTTGTTGCTGTTATATTTCAGACTACCGCTGGAATTTCATTATGTCCGGTTGAAAAGCCTATTCATTCTTAGGACTGAGTTTTCCTAAATCTCCGTTTAATTCCTTAGGATGAACTTTATAAATCATCTGCTCTAGAGTGTTTTCAAAGTTTTCAAAATCATTCCATATGGCTGCCGAAACAGTGAAAATAATTGAAAATAAAAGAATATGTGCTAGTAACTCGTCTTTATTCTTCGTTTCAAACTAGGAATCCGTAATCCAAAAATAAAGAATAAGAAAGTTAACTTACAACAAAAACTACCGTACACATAAGGCAATGTGGTGGGC
>JAGDQP010049180.1:0-14562 GCA_022664845.1 Lepisma saccharinum | reverse complement strand
TTACACGTTCTCCATGCTTTCTTGTAGTCATTTCTACCCATTACTTTTACTGACATACACTATTTGAGAGTAAATCACGTTTTTCTTATCTAGCCTTGGTTTTTGTACTAGTGATGGACATGAAAAAAACTGGATGTTCCAGTATTGGACATACCGTTTAACTCAAAATAATCTAAATAATCATTGCTGATGTTGCGAATATGAGCAGTAAACAAGATTATATGTTAAATGTTATTCTTCGATTATCTGATTGTTTCATGTAATTCCACTAAGTAGTCGTTCCGAAGGTTCTGGGTTCAAAACAAGCGGTCGATCATCCTTACTGAGGTTTTAACAGGTTTTTTCTCAGTCATACCAGGTAAATGCCCTGATGGTACCTTCAACTTAGACCTGTCCGACTCCTTCCCGCTTCCTTTCTCCTACCCTATCTCAACCGGGGTCATAGATTTCTTGTGCCCATAAAAATGCAAATTCTAAGTTGTAATGAAATGTATCCAATAAAAAAAAACAAATAATTTCATTAATGGGCATCTCCGCGTCCATCATTGATAAAAATGGGATCAAAACTTTCCTGACAAACTTATGGTCATGAAGAGTAAATAATCATTCTCAAGCTGAAATAAAACAACTAACAGAATTATGATTTCACCCTCGGAGTAGCTGAGAGTTTCGTGCGATCGCTTTTTCCGCGCTTGGTCATGCGTTCAATTTCCACTGAGGGCTACTGAACAGCGTCGTTCGGAGCTCACTTTACAAAAACGCTCAGTCTCGTCCTTTGAAACTCACCAGCTCACTTAGGACGTTAACAACAACTCAATCAGTCAAGGCGTTTTACTTCAACCAACCCAGTAATGAATAATGAATGTCCAAAACGGGACAAAATCTGACTTTGCCGTACCGGTAATGGACTTTGTATAACAGATCTAAGCTATTGTCGTTTTATCATTTATATATACTTGAAACAAAGACATTTCGTAATACATAATAGTGCAGAACAACAAAACTATTAGTTATTTGTAATTTCATGAATAAAAAACGAAAACTCTTACCTCAATTACTTGCTTAACAGAATGCATGGAAGAGTAGGTGCGACCATAGAACTAACTTCAACCTCACATCAGAAATACCAGATGAAACCAATGACGAGCGGTATCAGAACATCCTATATTAAATTTCCCCACGTAGGTGAAATGATTCCCACCCTTAAGAAAATCCTATTTTACTTTTCGCTTCAAGTGTCCATTACTGGTGCGTTTACATCGACTCGAAAGAAACTTCCTATCTGAAAGTTTACAAGCTTTGTGCAGGGTATTGATGGTATATTCCAAAAACATAGGTTTTTCCAAATATTAGAATAGACTTGCAACACTGTTGCTGCAGTGTGATACTGGGAATGCGTTTTACCTCACTATGTCACTTTTAAACAAAAAGAACATGTCCAGAAAAGCCTGGCAGCTTCCCTGCACACGGAAATCCAAAAGTTTCGAGTAAGAGATTTCAATTCCAATTTCAAAATTTGCACTCACATGGAAACAGTGAAAGCGATGAGAATTGAATTTAATGCCAGGGTTGCCATGTTGTCAATTTTTTCCACATATATTTTGCAACTTCGTGCTTCTTCGTTGAACATGACATAGTGAGGTAGAGAGGGGTAAAACTAATCCCCACCCCACCCCCCAGTGTCACTTTCCACCAATAGTTTTGTCAGAGTCCATTCTACATTGTCGAAATACACCACAAATACCCGTGCACAAATCTTTTAAGATTTTAGGTATGCAGTTACATCCTTACGTTTGATGATCAGCCATACAGACTCTGTAGTGACACCAAAAAATGTTGAAGCCAACTAAATAAATGGGTTCTGTGCACAACTACTCGCAGTTTGTTTTTAAATAATAATAACTGTAATAATTTTTAACGAATTTTATTGCAACTCCACTTAGTAGGAGTCGGGATATCACTAACAAAACAAGGTATGATAGTACAAATTGTATTAGACGAGCGATTTCTTTTATATTACGAACAAGAGTAAGGATTTCAATGAAAATGGGTGAACCTACAGTTTCGGGTGGTAGGAAGCGATTCAGTTGGATCTCAACTTTGGGAAAACTCTTACGAGCTATAAATATCTAGATTGAATTCTACGAACTAATTTAGGAGGGTTAAATATTCAGATTGAATTCTACGAACTCACAAAGGACGGTTAAATATCCAGATTGAATTCTAGGAACCAGGGTGTCCAACGAGCCGTAACAAAAAAAAAAAATCCCTGACTTATCCCGATTTCCCAGACAAAAATCACATTTTCTCAGATTTTCGGCGCCACATTAATTTACGGGAAAAGATACGAAAAGAAACTTAATTTTATCTTCCACACGTAATAGCAGGGTCAACGTATAAAATAGCTTTGATTAAGTTAAAAGTTAAGAACTAACCGACAGTTTGTAGCTTGAACACGAATTCCTGCAAGCATGTGCAAGACGTTTTGCTACTGAACTCTATGGGCAGGAACATACAAAAACTGAGCGAAACACGGAGAATCCTAAAATTCCCTGACTTTTTCAGTTTTTCCAGCGCTGGACACCGTGACGAACTCATGGGGGTAAATATCCAGATTGATTTCTACGAACTCATTTAGGGCGTTTAAATATCCAGATCAACTTCTACGAACTCATTTAGGAGGGGCCCGGCTAAAGTACTCAGATTGATGTCGAATTGATGTATCTACGTGTTATTGCAGACAGACCACTCTGCACATGGCTGACTTAGCCATACAGAAGTTACTAATCTTACTATGTGCTTTGTACTGTTATACGTGTTATAAAATAACTATAATAAAGGTGCCTGGTGAACGCCTTATGGAATAGCCTAGATATTCAGTGATTCTTTATATCATTAAAACTCTGAGGAATGTTCAGCCTTCCGGATAGCATAACTAACGGTGAAAAGTACCATCCAAGCTTTCAATCCCGCTTCGGGTTCATTTTCAAGGTACAAAGTTTAGGTGTACATAAAAGGAGAAACAGAAGGCTGGAGATGGTTAAAACCTCAATAATCAGCTTCCATTCTAGGACGACGTGTCAAATGATGTGGATTCAGTCTTGTCAGTTTGTGAAGGAAGAAAAATCATCGAAAGATTGGATGCTACTTTAATCCACCCAACGAGGTCATTGTGAAACCAACAGGAAAGCGTTATGAAAATGTCAGATGTTCTCTAAGTGCCAAGTTTGTGAACGACGCGAAGGAAAACTATTTATAATTCTAATGAGAGGTTCGGAGACTACATAATCTAGAAGAAACATCTAACAAAAAATATGCAGCTATCAGAAACAGACGGTAACACAGCTATTTTACGTTAAACTCGTGTCGTCCACCATGGCACTTAGAACGTTTGACATTTACACTTTACAAATATATATAAAATATGTAGCAAGTTTTTGCCATTACATACACGTTCACAATAATGAGTCGAAAGAAGTGGGAGTGGGTAAAATTACGGACAGCCGGACAGACTAAATAAACTGTATTACAGAACTCTAAAGGCAAACTAAGCAGAAAACAAATAACTACACCTACTTGGCAGACGGCATGTGAGGTAATTTGAATTTCTTCGGCTTCATTTTACTCCATGCGTAGTCCTTAAATAAATGACTGGCGGACTCCTGCGAAAAAAAATTTATATAAGATTGATATCAGTTCGATATACATATATAAAGGAAATGATATTAAAACGCTAATATACTAAATAATGTAACCTGCAATATATTTTCATAGAATACAACGGTGCTATTCCAAGTACATGTACTTCCTTGTGTATATTATATTTGCGTTATAGTTAAGGAAACGTACTCACGACGTGTATTCAACTGGTTGTTGTGGCTTTTTTTTATCGCAAACAAGCTTCTAGGACTCGCTTATAGCGAATTCGTTAAAGGTTTGCTGCTTTTATTTGTTACGAAGCATTATCACTTACAAATTATGCTCATTTTTGTTCTTGTTTATCTAGTTTTTCCCTGTTGACAACCAGTCGCAACAAAATAGTCTTTTCATTACATGTCCATTGTTGTCGGTAACATGGTGTCATTAGTGACGTTTTCTTCACTTGTTTGATACATTAATCCTAACTTACATAAATCTTTTTAGTTTAATAATGTTATCACACATGTGATTTCTTTTTTTTTGGGGGGGGGGGAATTTTTTCATAAATTAGTGGTTAATTTTTGACATAACATTCAGAGTAGTAATTTTTTTATTAAAATGGCATAATTTTGTTTTATTTCCAATTCTATTATAATATAATATCTAGATAATAGTTTTCAAATGTACACAGTTTATATATATATATATATATATATATATATATATATGAGCTCCTGCGTAGCCTAGTCGGCAGCGCGCTCGACTTAAATGCGAGCGGTCCCGCGTTCGATTCCCGATGGGGCTCAAATATTTCGGTGTTGACCCAGCATCGTGAGGACAATTGGGTAGCTGCTGTGAATAAAAGACAGTGGCGATCACAGTGAGAGCTTCGGCTCTCCTCTCCCAACCCGTCTGGTCAGCGTGGGAGCAGTAGACCAACTCCTCCCTTCGGGGAGAGGCTTCATCCACTAGTGGATTGAATATGGCTGTGATTTATTTATATATATATATATATTTTAAATCAGAGCGTAACTATTTTAAATTGCAACATGTTACTGAATATTTCTGTCTTTGTGTAAATCTATCGAGAAAAAATTTGTGTTGTATTCTAATAAGTTTTAGAATCTTTTCTATCAATGTGCTTTTAGTTGAATAAGTTTTTTTATACATGCTAGAGATATTTTTATTGTCAATTTTGAATTTTTTTTCAGAGAAGTTTGCCTATTTTTGAAAAAATATTATGTATCTAGAATACTATTATTTTATTAGGATGATGTAACATGTTTGGTGGACTAATCGGCTTTGACATTTTTAATTTGTATAAGGCTTTAATTAATGTCTCTCTATTTATCTTGTAGTGTTGACAATTAGTGAGTAAATGTTGGACGTCTTGTTCTTCTTTCTGATATTCACAATTTGGTGACGATTTTATTTTCATTTTGTGTACATTTCCGTTTCATCTAGTGTAATTAGATCTAGTTCTATTGTTGTGTCTCTTTATTTTTTTCAAGTGCAAATCTGCGAGTCTTAAGTGATTACTATGCAGCTCCAAATTCTCCTATTTAAATATTTAAACTACTTTTTCCATTTCCAGTATCAACGAACACATTACAACCTGACCTGCAGTGAAGCTATGTCAGTTATTTAATACCTTTCCCAGTGGATGCCAGCAATCTAGAGGAAATCCTTAATTCTTGAAGTGTAAATATACATAGGATCAGTTCCGATTATGCACTGCGATGAGACGGTTGTAGATCGCTGGCCCTCATATCCTTATCCACTGGGAAAATAAATTATTCGTATTTATAGATATTATATCTTACATTTTATTATTTTATGGAAGGAATGCTATCATTTTTGTTAATACCCATTTTTGATCTTGTCCACAGCTACACACTAAAAAACAAAATTTGTAATGCTATTTATAAAGCGGGGTAGTCATCTGTACCTCTACCCACTACGATTACAAGAACCGATAAAATAAAATAAAACTAATAAAAAAAAACCAGTAGTGATGCTTCTAAACAATATTTAGGTGCGATTCCTAAATACATAGTTGGTGGACATATTAAAAAAAAAGGGTTAACTATAGTAGTGCCGTACAAATTTTTAGAAATTTACAGGGGGAATTGAGATAATTGTGTGATGTTTGAGAGTATTAGCGAGGTAAATATTGATGTTGGTAACATTTGAAGTGAATAATGATATAGTTTTAGTGTGTTTTGAAGATGTTTTAGGACGCACTGCATGTTATGGCGGAAGGAACTATTTTGCGTAGAGGTACAGTTGTTGTCATGTGGAAGGCAGTGTTGAAATGGGGTGTCTTTGTGATGATTATGACATTTCTTCGTTATTGTTATTGAATCGTATGGAAATGACAAGGGAAAGTGCATTCTGAAGGTTATTTAGCAGAGTATTTATGTAAGGAAAGGAAAAGGCCCCGAAACAATTGTACACGACTTTCTAATGGAAATTGGGAGAGTTAACACGCCTGTGTGCTGTAGGTAAGTGTGAATATGTGTCAAAATATATTTTGTAATGATACATGACCGCACCTAACCTCCACGTTTGTATGGTCACTAATTTTAGATAATCTAAAAAAAAAAAAAAGTGCAAGAAAACAATTGAGTAAACCGCTCGCCTCCCATCAACACGTAATGTGTGTTTTAAGTGATCTGGTTTGGTTGTAGTGATTTTAAAACTGGTACGTCACTACTATAGTAATGCGAAAAAAGATACAAGGGTGATCACATAGATGAATCACGAAAACAATAAACAGGGAAGAACCAGGTTAAGATTTATCTACTCGAAAGAAAGTAAATTTACAGGAGACAGATAATGTTAAGAACGTGTGTAGGAGTACTGAAACGCAAATTAAAATAACTTTTAGCCGTGAAGCAGTGTAATAACGGTGAAAGACGTAGATATACGTGGGACTATATGAGTTTCCGCCAGTTAGAATTAGGAATAACTGTTTGTGTCAAGTGTGTAAAATTCAAAACGCGTATATATTAAAAAAAAACGGATAGTTCTAACCTAACCTAACCAACTGTAGCTTAACTTGGAAACAGTAAAAGAAGGCAAAAGTTAAAAAAACAAAAAATATCTGCGTCAACGCAGTAAGTATTCCACCGCGTGCCACCATATCCGGCTCCAAATCAACTGGAGTGCGTATATACATATTACGGTATACTGTGGTTTCCGTAACAGGTTTTCTGTAGCTACTTATCGGGTTGTGCGTGTGGAAGTGCCGGAGACATTTTTTTTTTTTTTTTAACGAGTTGTGTATAGCGTATAACATTGGCCAGTAGCTGGCTCAAGTTTGGAGTAGATAAAGTCAGTTTGGTCCGAATAACCTAACCGAACTCATCTTTGCTCGTTCTGCATTACTACAGCGATATAAACTTAATGATCGACTGTCCAAGAACTACGGAACTGCAGCCTAGTCGAAATTATTTTTTAATCTTCAAGTCTAATCCTACAAGCAGCTACATAAGTAAACAAGGATCGTAGCTTGTAGACATATATCCAGGGCTTTTCTAGCAAACTGGAAAAAAAAAAAATCTTTACACGTTAACTATCAAGGATGTGTACCAAGTCATGTTTTATTAACAATTCTGTTCTACTGCGATACTCTTACTTACAGCTGTACTCATTTTACAACACGCCGAAATCAAGAAATATTACTTTTCACATGACACGAATAAAACAAAACATCAACAGAACAGACGTGACTTGCGCCTTCCAAACTTCTTTTGTTTTCAGGTTTGAGAGCTTCTGCCATCTGACGGGCGATACTGACAATAACTCATGACAAAACACTGTGTAGTCTCGAAGAATGTAAACACTCTAATTCGTGACGTTTTCTGCAAAGGTATAGACAGTTCTCATTCATATAAGGTTTTCTGCTGTATAACATGAAACTAGGCTGCGAGTCTGCGACACGTTTTCTTATTAGTACCTTTTTATTCACTTCCAAGTCACGGGAATAAATGGGAGAAAGGAAAAAAGAGGTGTCGATGTGCAGTGTTGCCAGTGCCTTTTGTGTATGCGAGAAGTGAAAAACATGGATCCGTGTATACTGTATTCTTTATATCGGAGTACTCGGAAAAGACGAAAAAGAAGATGGGCTGCACATCCGATGAACTCGAGTAGAGATGTGGATGGAGCATTTCGTATCCTCTACGGCAAATTGAGGAACGACACGGACAAATTTTATAACTATTTTAGGATGTCGATTGCATCGTTCGACGAACTTGTAAGTAAGTGCGAACATACTGTTCAATCCAGACCAGCTTTAGTGCAAGGCCTGTCATTCTCACCACAGGAAATGTTAGCAGTAACCCTCAGGTCAGTACATAAATATAGTAAGAATAGTTTTTATTAGAAATACAAAAAATCCGGAATTCTAACTTTTAACCAGATTCCAAATGACTCCAACATCCAGATCCCAAAATTTTCCAACGATCCGGATAACAAATGTGTTAAATATCTAATTTTAGTGAGGATTCAAATTAGTTTAGTTTATTTTTTAATGCAAATATTTGCTGATACGAAACCGGACTCTTAAGGCTCAATCCAAGTGGGGTTTCCCGCCTTTTCTGTTTTACGTCAATTATTCAAATTTCACTAAAGGAAAACAGAAATTAACTTTTACGGACCAAGTTCGTTTCGTCCTCCGATAACAAGTACAATTATAGTAACTTCATGATTGTGTGCAGTCACTTTCGGGACATTATTCTGTCCCAAAAGTGTTTGCACACAATTCTGCAGTTACACGAGCGCGTCGAGTTCGGAATATGAGAACGGAAAATGTAAACCTTATGTAACCTTCACGAACCCATGGTCACTAATTTAAGATAATCTACAAAAAAAATGCAAGAAAGCATTTAATAATAAATATGAACATGTAAAAATATATTTTCGAAATAGAAAATAATCTTGCCCTCGCCGGGATTCGAACCCTGTTTTTTTATTCAGTAAGCCAGCGCCTTATAACTGAACCACTACACAACTTGCAAACGGTGGTTTGGCCGTTGTATTTATCATGCAAATGTTACGTAACAAGCAACTAGTGACGCGTCCAAGATGGTGGCCTACTGGCCTCCATTTTATTCCGAAATAGACAGTATTCTTGCAGTTACTAGTAGCATTTAATTAAAACTAATTGTACTCATTATTGAAGGACAAAACGAACTTTTGTCCGTAAAAGTTAATTTCTGTTTTCCTCTACTGAAATTTGAATTATTGACGTAAAACTGAAAAGGCGGGAAAACACACGGCAGCTATTATTATTATTATAAGCGGTATTGATTACTTTTTACTTAATTATATAATTATAATATGTTAATTGGTAATGTTAATGTCACAAGTATTAAATACTTTATATTGGGTTCGTAGATATAGCTAATTTCATTTTTTGTATCAGCTTATCCCATAAGCAATGTCTTATTTTTGCGCTGTGAAGAGAATAACTATTACTTACTTGGAACGCTACTGTTAGTCAGGAAAATAGTCCCCACCAGGCTCCACAACACTCTGCCACCTGTCAACCAGTTGTTGAATCCCCCGCTGAAAGAAGTCGCCGGTTTTGGAGGCAAGAGATCTTAGCACAGGTCCTTCGTGCCGTGTGTGTGGGCGCGCGTTATCACCATGGATGAGCACACCTTGCGATTAACCAGGGCAGGACATTTTTCCAACAATGCAGTCCATATTTGATCAAGCTGCTGACAAAAGACATCTGATTTGATGGTCTGGTTGCGTGGTAAGATCTCAGAATGGATTATCTCACCAAACACTCAACAACACTTTGCAGAAGTGGAGATTCTGCGGAACACCTTTATTTACCCATTACCGTTTGCTCGTAATGTTATGGTGGAGGACCCACTTTTGATTCCCTGCCACCATTCTGTCCAGCAATGGCTCATGTCTGTCAAGGAACTGCAGATGTCAACTCGCTGCTGCTTCTTTTGAGGCGTTAACGCATGGCGTACCCATTTTCCAAGTTTCGACACTTACCCAAGATCTTGCAGATGAGGATAAACGGTCAAATGGGTAGCATGGAGTTCGCTGACCAGTTCTTCAACAATTTGTATCCACCGCTGCTCGCAGGGCATCGTTGTCCAGTTGCACAGGTCTCCCTTCTCGTGGCGTATCTGTGAGGTTGGTATCCCCAGACCGAAACCTCTGAAACCACCTTTCGCACATCCACAGCACCCTGAGCATTTACGGCATTGATGTTTCGTGCCTTCGCTGGCTCGATGTCCCTGGTGAAATGCATATAGCATGACATGCCGTATATGGTCCTCCGATACTGCCATTATCAATCACAAGTCATGCTTCCAACACGTGGAGTAGACCGTTCTCCTTCTACACACTGCTGCACAAGTGTCCTATGTGACTCAGCTATGGCACGTGCCATCTACTTCACTATTCGCTCGTCAGATGGCGTCATTGCAGTGGTCATCGCACATACGACACCACCTATGGGATAACCCGATAGTTAACACACACAGCTTTTGAAAAATAACAAAAATACAAATGTTTTGGCTATAAGACACTTTTATATGAAGAAAGTCTCCAAACTTTAAGGCAAGAGAAGGAAATGGGTCACCAGAAACACCCGATAACACAATCTTTATATACGTTCTTATTTTTCACATCATTTAAAAACATTTTTCACGAAGTTTGTTAGTGCACAAATTATGAGACCATATTTAGGCCGCTACGTACAAGGTACTGGATTTAACAATTGGCACTTACTTATACAATTATATGTCTAACTGAAATATTAATTACAAAACTATATTTATATGTTTTATAAGTGCAATATAATTGAAAGTGTCAAGTTTAGTAGGTGCCGTTGTGATATACACTGTTGTTAAGAACATTTAAATATAAATGTACATAGAATGAGTTTATCACCACAATACAGCGCTTGTCGGCCGAGCTCGCGCTTGACTCGCCCATCCTTTATTCGGTCCATAACTCTCCCATAACTACAAGCTGCATGGTTTATTGCTGAATAGGTTTCGTATTTCTTTCCAGAAATTTTTCATAATGAAGGGGGTTCTTCAATACGTCCAGTAGATCCTGGTGTTCAAATATGTCAATTTAGCTACTGTATTTTATAATTATAACTCAACGTGTGGCCTAAGGTTACCGAAGAACAAGACCTGAAACGGGTCACCGGGTTAAGTTTTGGACCGGATCCACTGAGCTTTTTTCTCAAGAAAAATACGACGCCGAAATTTCCAGTTAGTTATATTTCCCAGACCAGGTCATTCAAGTCCAATTACGGACCGGGTCTCCGAGTCATTTATGTTCAGGTCAGGACGGGTCACAAGAAAAAAAGTAACTCGGTTTCAACTCTGCGAAGAACCACGGGCCGATTGGTGGACGGTGAAAGGTGAATCAAGCGTGAAGCCCCGCCGAGAAGCGCTGCTTTGCAGCGTATACGTAGTTGCGTACACTGCATTTCAATAACTTCTTGTTTAGTAACTTTGTCTTATTATACGTATGTGACAGGTAAAGTTTTCTCAGAGTATAGTTACAATAATTCGTACACAGCTCAAAAGGCAAAATACCATCTAAAATTCTGCAGAGTAAAAGTTGTACTGTCAGAAACGAACGAGGTCTGACTTTGGTTTCTCTGATGTGTTTTCATTTTTCCTGTAGCTCCTTAACTGAAGCAAAAAGAAATAACACTTGAAAAGGGTAAAAATTATCAAAGCAAACTATAAGAAAAATGTAAAAACAAATACATAAAAAGGAAACTACGAAAATATTTGTGAACAAGATACTAATTTATTTATAGTCACTTTTCTTCGACTTTACGGCTCAATCAAAAAAAGGGTTTTCCTTTCTTTTCTTGTTCAGTGTTGGTAAACAGAAAATAACATTCACGAACTAAAATCTGTTTCGTCCCAAGCAGAATAGACACGTAAAATGATCGTCATTTGTTGGTTATGAAAATTGAAATGTTATTTGGTACGTGAAACAATAGTGAGAAATATGCCATTATTGCTGAAACGACATTTATACGTCATTCATTCTAATCTTTTGTATGGCTTACGCGCCTCAGTAGGCAAATGGTTTAAAGATTAATTGAAAATTACTAACATACGTCATTTGTTCGTCATGTAAATGATGTCTATTCGATTGCCACATTTCAACATAATTTATAACGTGGTTTTCACGTAATTGTACACAATTTCTGACCTTTACATGACTGAAAATGACGTTACTGTGTTGCTTTATGGAACTGACTCTACTCCGTGGAAGTTATTTTCTGCTCACCTCCAATGGAATTCGAATAATCGACGTAGAACGAAAAAGGCGGGAAAACCTACTTCCATTGTGCATTATAGTAACCTATATTTCCAAAGAATCAAATCTGGAGTCTTTGGTCCACAGGCAAGAGTGCCACCGTTGTTCAAAAGTATACCTTTAAGTATAAATAGACTAAATTACTAGGAAGTATGTTTTACAAGTTTATAATTTTATCTATAAAGGCAACCAATAAAGTTCTGTGGATTTTTACGTAGTCGAAGTGCACGTCTCCTTGCACCGTTCGTTCAGGGATGAGACAAAAGGAAAATAACGTGGTAACCGGGTGGTAGTGGTGACCACAGTTAAGTTCTACGGTGATGGTTTCATTGGTTGTCACCACATGAACTCCTTCCAAAACCACAACTGTATCAACAGAAAATTACACTGTGTTTTGGTTGACTAATAGAATTATCATGCATCGCGAATTGGTGCCACCTGGCGAGACAATCAATGCAACTGTGTACTTGCAAGCAATTAGTACGTGTGCATGAAAAATTGAAAACAGTAGAGCCAGCGCTTGTGTATCTCAGAGGTGTCAGTTAATTACAGGCCAACTCGAAGTCACCCGGGACACCCTTATCCGACTTGGTTAGGAAATACTGATGAATCCCCCTTTCTTCCTGACATTGAACCTTCGATTTCTCCATTCGTTAGACAAACATCTGCGAGCAGGACGGTTCCAAACCCGTTGAGATGATACATGCACTGGACGACTTCTTTGGTTCACGTTCCGTTGAGTTATACCACCGTGGAATCCATAGTTTGCCCGAACATTACAGACTGGTAATTTTTGCTGATGGTGACTGTTTCTGATTTTTAGGGATCGCCTTACTTCATGTTATTGCGTTTCTCCTTGTAGGATAAAGTTCCGACAGAACTGTATTGATTGCCTCTGGTTACATTTGGAATATAAATATCGTAGCACTGAAACTATATCCATGTACATAATGGGTGTTCCTTTATCTTGCAGGTACCTAGGATCTGGGTGCACCTACACAGAGTTGCATTACTTGTTCCGGATTGGAGTTACTACAGCAAGCTTGATTGTCCCAAATACATGTCGTGTTCTGTGGACTGCCTTAAACAATGACGTCTTCCCACAGTTTTCCGAGGAGTTTTGGCGTCATACTGCCGAAGCTTTTAAGAAAAACCTCCACTTTCCTCATTGTTTGGGAGCCATCGACGGAAAACATGTTCGCATTATCAAACCAGAACATTCTGAATCCCTGAGTTACAGTTCTAAGAAATTTTTTTCTGTTGGTTTATTGGCTGTAGTGGATAGCAACTATCATTTCTTGTACATTGACGTTAGTGAATATGGAAAGGATTCAGACACCACAATATTCAAAAATTCAACTTTTTGCAAGTCTTTGGAAGAAGAATCTTTGAACATTCCAGCACGAGAGAAACTGACGGAAGATTCGATGCCTTTACCTTATGTTTTTTTGGGCGATGAAGCTTTCGGAATGTCAGTCAACATGATGCGGCCGTACCCAGGAAATCATTTGACTAGAAAACAAAAGATATTTAATTATCGACTGTGCAGAGCTCGAAGATGTGTGGAGTGTGCGTTTGGAATCCTCACCAATAAATGGAGAATATTTTCTAAACCGATAAACTTGAAACTTTCCAACTGCGTGGCTGTTATAAAAGCTTGTTGTGCATTGCACAACTACGTTCAGGAGAAAGATGGTATACGCTTCGAGGAGACGTTAGAAATCAGTGGTTTATATGATGAAGATGGGTCAGATTGTATTTTGGAACGGGGCAGAAAATCAGCCTATGCTTACAGAGATGCTTTTGCAAACTTCTTTTGCAGCCCTGTAGGTTCAGTTCCCTGGCAAGACAGCAAGATCTGAACACACTTTGGATCTACGCACAGTAATTTTTACATTGTTCTTTCGGAGAAATATATTTTATGTACCTTCTCGTTTCGACCGGCTGTGACAAAGTCTAACTTTTTTGTGTGTGTTTGTGTGAATCTCGCATTACAGTCATGCAGTGAAGTGGAGTGGAAGAGAAGAATGACTGATGAGAAGTTGAGAAAATTTCCACTGGATGAAGGGAAAATAACATTTCACTTTATTGTGAGGAGAAATAGAAATTTGTTCAGACAGACTAAAATTATTTTTTAAGAAATGCTACCCGATTATGCAATGTTGCGCTTCACACTACTCATGTACTCAAAATGTTATATTTTCATAGAGACGAAATTTCTGTACGGGAATCAGATTGATTACCTTGGTCCTTAAAATGGTTAGAGGTGCACCTTTGAATGAGTTATTTGCATGAAATAATTAATTTGTTTGTTGTAGTTTGTGAATTAATTGTGTTTGTATGAAAGTGAGATAATATGATGTGGAAAATAAATTTGTGTTTAATTTTAACATTTATGGTAGGTATTTTCTTCTCTTAGTTGATAACACTGTCCGAAACTGAAACCTTATCTAGTTAGAGTTACATAACTATTTAATGATGTGTACATTTATTGGTTAACTTTTGACAACATTTTCATATTATGTATTACGAAACAACAACAAAAATACTAGATATAACTTTATTAAATGTTCAATAGCAGCTTGTTTTGTAACA
>JAGDQP010049179.1:0-14562 GCA_022664845.1 Lepisma saccharinum | reverse complement strand
CATTGTTGTCCCATGCCTTAGGCCATAGATGCCTGTTAGGCTTAAATAAATTCAAATTCAAATTTGTAAGTAATTATACTTTCTATCACTCTTCTGCCAGAGCTCGCTTGAGCCATGACTAGTCTCATTATCGGGAACCATTTTTGTTGTTCAGCGAGTTTTGACTTCGGACATGTTTTTCGAGTTGGACCTTATTTGAAGCATAGAGATAGCGAAAATAACACGCATAGACTCGCACTCCGTCATATACAGTATTTGTGTTCCGAATAAGTCGAGTCGTGTAATTTGCGCGACTTTTAAGCAGTAAAATCAACCTTCAAGGTGAAAGTTTATGTTAACTAAATGAGTTATCAGATGCATTTCCGTAGGTATTTTTACGTGTAGAACACAAATTTCACCATGAAAATGTTCGCAAATTGAATGTTTTGTATACAAACTCCAGTTTATGATCGAAAATGAACGAAATTCCATAGAAAGTAATGCCGTAAAGGAACAACAAAAAAACGGTGCGAAAGGGGAAGGGACAGGGGATTATAAATACATAAAAGGTAATGGTTTCTAATACCTTTTGGGGGCCTTGCAATCGCTAAACCACTGATCGACTACACGGTTTTTAAGAAAAAAAAGCGAAGCGCTGGAACGAGCATAGCAAAAAAGCGAGTGCACCTCATGGAGATGCATAGCAAAATCGTTCCGATGCCCAGCGGTTTCGCAATTTGGCGACCTCGGCAAGGCCTGGGGGCTCAGTTACGTTCAGCAAGTAAACTAAAAGTAAAATAATAAAATGTTAGTGATGTTCAAATTAAAGCGAAAGTGAACTTTGGTAGTTCTATTCTGTACACTTACATGAAAATAAACAATACATTAAAACATATTTCCGTTACTATTGACGCATTAAGGCAGCCAATGATATGCATAGCTTTTACTATTCCCTATATCCGGTGTAAATTTACGTATGAAACGTATATTTTTTTTAAAGCAAGACCGCTACGGTCTTGGTCTTGGTCTTGGTCTTGCTCATCAATAAGCAAAAGTACAACGGTATTTGAGTGACTAAACAAGACATTTTAGGAGAGTTAGAGGAACTCGCCATATACATGAAACTTCGGGTTGAATATGTAGTGTGAAATAGCCTGTACATTTCATAATTGCTAGTCAATTTCTAGTCAAGCCGAGAACTTTTCAGTCAATCTCGGAAAAGTGTTAACGGTTAACATGTCTTGACTCTGTGAAAAGTATAATTGTGAAAAACTTATTTCTGGCTTTGGTTACACTAAATCCTGAAATAACGTCCACTTTTGACCATTTTTACTAACCTTTTTATCTCTTCTTATTATAATATCGTCAGCTTTAGTAGCAGGGGAAGTGGCAGGTTTAACCACCCTCCGCTTCTGACTCGTATTCAATATGTCATCCATATTAACCGAAACATTTTTTTTTTCAGATTGAGAAACTCCCTGTGCGTGTTCGTATAAGTAGCGATGAAGCAAATATGACATTTCCTATTATAGTGGAGGTGAGACAACAGAAAGGAGATATATCATGGCAGCTTCCATTGATAGTAGACACCACTAATGGAGTGTAAGTCATAACTCATAACATACTCAAGTTTCTTCCCCTAACTTGCTTCTTAACTAATATTAACCTATTTTCTGTGAATTATAATGCCGGTTAATGCTTTCAAACTATACCCTGGTGGACTTACTTCCAACATTTGTTCCCCTCCCCCATCCCTGTGTGAATCACAAACATGTGTAGGATTGCATCAAGAGTGCGACAATCTTTATGGCAACTATCGTTGCGCTTCCTACGTTTAGGTGTCAAAAGTGCACCAACAAATGGTATACTGTCTTGTTTAATCATACTCGCTGTTCAGAAAGATACAAAAATAGTTGGAGGAAAACAGCAGCAACAAAATATTTCATTTTGCTGAAGGTTTACATGAGGATTGTCTCGCTCTAGAGACAAACTTCAAAGGGTTCGTAAATTTGTAACGCGGTTTCAAACAAACCATAGCGTTACAAACTTACAATGATACATGTTAGAAAAAGAGACTGTCAAGGCTTTTACTTGTGTATTGTTTGTGTAAGTTCAATTTCGTTTTTTTCAGAGTCCTGCAGGCGTCTGCGCGATCTTCAGCCACCATCAAATAAGACCATAAGGAGTGGTGAATCTTGTTGAGGCGTTTTCTCGTCTCATCCCTTCCCAATGGAAACTACAAGAAAAATATTTGAGAGTACAGACAAGCTATATAAACAGAGCTGAAAATCTCGTGTGTCCTAGGAAAAAAAATACGCTACACTACAAATTACACCACAATTTCGAAGTCTATTGGGCATAACATCATACAACTTGTACTTCACTTATGGCGCTCGAAAGGGTCTATTTTCATAACGTTTTGTTCCCGTAGTGTAAATTTACAGAGATTTTTCAGTCCAGTTTGTTACGAAGTTCATAAACAAGGTTTATGTGAGTATAGGACATTCAACCACCGGTTTATTAGCTACCGTGTGATATGCAGAGGAGGACATTTAACCACCAGCTCTCATTTATATAACGTAATAAGTAACACATTTTTTCTGTATCATTTACCATACATACTATATCTATCTCACCAAGCGAATAAAAGGTTATACGCGTTTATTATAAGAATTATAAACTAACATCTGACGATGTTAGTACGAAGGCTAACGAAACAGTCGTCGGGCTTTGTCAGATAAATATACAATGAATATCCCGAAAGAGTGTTTATTAGTGGCATGTAAGAAGTGAAAATGTATTTAGTATTTATTTGCGCACCGGTTTGTACAGTAATACAATTATTTTGTTGATTTTATCATATTCATTGTGTCAATTTATTCATAATCTCCACACCTCAAACTGTAGGGACTTTGTTTGCATCCTCTTTCCGTATTGAACTGCACACTAAACCTATGTTAGTGATAAACTGGAAACGCATGTAATTAGTGTGAGAATTAAGGAATTTGTAAAGGGGGGGGGGGTATGAAATGTTGTTGATAAGAAATTAACGAGATGAATCTGTTACTGTACCCTATACATGAATGCAGACTCACTCCTCATCCCTCCCGTTAATTCGCACACTGCATGTACTGAATCCAATCAATGATACCAATATTATGCAATCATGGTATGAAAACATATTGATACAAAGTTTGTTGTTAATTTTTAATAATTCAAGATTTTTTTTCAGGAGTACATATAATGAAATTGAAAGGGCATTATGTGCTGTAAACCAGTATTATTACCCACCAAGTAAGGAGTTCAAAAGTTATTGTGAGGTTACAGTGACTGTCTCCACCAAAAGTCCTCAAAATCTATCCTATTTGATGTCAGTGACGATTGTAGAAGATTTTTATATCAGGTAATTATTCTGTTGAACAACTAGGAGGCAATGATAAGAATCTTGTAGAAAATGTTTGTGAAAATCCTGTCCGTGGGTAAGCGACATAAATGTTGTGCTTTTATATATTTCAGTCGAGGTTTCTAAATAACAACTTCGAAATAATCTTACTTTTCTAATAATCTAACAATAATCTAATAACCTAACATTTGAAACATACGAAGACTGAATTGTTTCAGTAACTTCTTAAAGTAGAAAAATAATCCATTTTGCCTCCTCCCCAATCATTTTTAAATCTTTTTTTTTATGTTAGCTGGGATAATGTTAGTTTGGATTATGATGAGAGGAATGTGTCTGTAACTCCATCTCAACCTCGTTACTTCGGATTCCAATTTCCAAATGACACAGACAAGGTGCTGGTTCAAGTCACCTCAACAGACGATATCTGCATGATTGTCTCGATTCAGGACACAGTGGTGAGTTAGAACCTTCATTTTTTATATTTTAAGTAACAGTTTTAGTTAAGGTAAGGCTTGTAAAGCCTTGCTAGAAATTACTGGTTATTGGAAACCCTGAATTTTTTTTATAATTACAGGTTTATTGAGGATATTTTTAAAATGTTTATTAATGTAGCTTTCTGACATTTTATTCTGCCTAGATGTAAATCAAAAAATAAGTCTGATGTTTCCTTATTATGTGTATCTTCATATACAGGGTGGTAACGTAATGCACCAACAAATTTCAAGGAATGGTAGTGCACATAAAAAGATAAGGAAAAAGTCGTAGTCACCAGGATGGAAATTCCGCTGTGTTTCAGAATTTGAAACTTTTATTCCCGATTTTTAAGCATTCATGCACGTTTTTCGTAAACAAAATCGTTCGGTATACCGAATCTATTTGAGATATCGGCTTGGCGCAAACAAATTGTTGTTACTTGTTAGAAAATCATCTCATTTATGCGCATTTCGACACACCTTTTCTTCAGAGAAAATTTGGGGAAACACCTTCTTCCTTTGGGGACCTTGCCCACTCCTTGCGCAAAATTGGAATATGCATTTTGTGGAAAGAGTCGGTTTGAAGTATTTGACGAGGAGTATTAGAAATATGAAGCTCTCACTTTCCACTCGCTCTTCGAAACCTGTAACTCCAAAATGAGGAGAAATTTTAACCCCGTGACTTAGGCATTTTTTTTTTAAAATACAATCATCCCTTGAAGTTGTTGGTGCATTAGGTTACAGCCTGCAGATACGTATCTTACGTAGTTTGTGACGTCACGCGGCGACTGGTCTGCCGATGGAATTCCACACGTGCTGTGGGTTCTGGCATAAAGAACACGCTTGGTAACACATTTGTTGTTTCAATCCGTTAATGTGTCGAGTGTATTGACGAGTTAAATATTCTGAAGAAATAAACATAGAATTGCGCTTACTCAAATAAAAGCTTTGGAGGAAGATTTGTAATGTTACCGATACGGTACATCGCGAGAAACAGCGTAACAAAACACCTAAAATTCAGATGGTAATTCTGCGCACACTTTGAATTTGGAAAAGTGTGTGAAAATAATTATTAGGTAGCACTAAATCTTTTAATAATAATAATAGTAATAATAAATTGCACATAGCTTATTTCGTGTTCAAAAAGTTAATGACGGCAAGAGGATTTGATCATTTACTCTTTGACTTGGAGGTAGTTACGAAAATAGGTTCGAAAAACAAGTCTAGCTTGTAGGAAAAGGCTTATTCGATTCGAGTGCATGTCAAACTTCGTAGTCACAACAATGCACGAGGAACAGGCAGATAATGCTTTAAATATGCATGTTCTTTTTTGTGTTTGAAAGGGTTATATTGTGTTTTTCATTTGGAGGAAACGCCACCGAATTATCTTCTAGACGTAGATATCTTTTAAACGCTGGTATTTAATTCGCGTACATATCATAACTTCGTAAGCAGAAGTTTTGGGATGAACAAAGAATTTCTACCTCAGATATGAAGGCGGTAGAGAGAATCAAGCGAAAGGTTAGTCATCTAGTACACTCAAGCACAATAGGAGGTGATAAAATGTAAAAATTGTAACTACGGTAACAAAATAAGTAAAAGGTAAAAAAAAAAAGTAAAGCTGTCCCCCGTGCGATACGCACGCGCCATGAACGCCACATGGGGTATGAGGAGGTAGCCCTCCTCATAATATTTTCAACCTACGGTACGAACTGAGTTGGGGTAGCTTCTTAAATTTTAGAAAGATTCTATTAGAAAAAATATCGCTCGCCCGCATAAAACAATTGAACTGATGTATCCTAAATAAACATAGATTCAGGGATTCTGCAAGGATTTTCATTTTGAGAGGCAAACTACAATTAGAGGAGGTAGAGGTAACGTTTTGCAGGATTTCTATAGGTTTTTAATGTAAAAATTTGAAGTTGGTGGTGTTCGAGAATTTGGAGGAGTGACACGACACATCCTATTGAGAGGGAGGGCATCTGTCAGAATCACTCCATCGTTTGATATGTCTTTATCATTACTTAAAAAACGGCAAAAGTAAAAGAGTAAAGCTATTGAATATTATATTAGAATATTTAAATAAGCATTTACCTTTAAATTCTGACGAGAATATATTTAATTATATTTTTGAACAACGTATCCATGTGTTCGGCAATTTCACATTTACGACAGGACCCTTAAAAATTCGAAAACAAATTTGACACTCGTATGTATAGCACCAGCAAATACAAGGTCTCGTGATTTCGCCGTATAATAACACTTTTATAAAATATTTTGGATCCTTACATTGAAAAACAAACGTTAGAGATTTTTCAATTTTCTGACAGATCAAAATTTTTGACTGTCTGGTTTTGCTATTAATCCTTCAATTTCTTTGAACATTTTAAAACGGTGATTAAGGGTGTTTAATAATCGGAAGGGTGATTAAACCGGAAAAGAGTGAATATATTCCACAAAATATTCATTTTATCGAATTGCTTTTTGGTTGCCTCGTTTCGTTCTTGAAATTTATACTGATCTTTTTTTTCTTAAGCTTAAGTCAATTACAAGGGCTTATTCGCTGATCTATTAGAATAGCGATTCGTGGTGTCTTCAAGTTATGCAACGTTCATTTAACTCATTTCCCAACGCCATAAAATGATGAAATTTTGCACAGCGACGTAAGTCGGGTGACAATACAATATTCCATTGATACTTTCATTTATTTCTATATTTTAAAAGCATATTTTAATATTTCATTTAATATGGACTCCTTCATCCTAAAATAAATACTAGTCTGCAACGATATCTCGTTTGACTGGTTGCAGAACACTTTAGGATTAGAATAACAAAACGTTAACTTGAGAAAAAGTACTCGAACACCGAAATAACTCGAAAAACTTTTGAAAGACATACTTTTCTTAAACAATTCGTTCTAAAAGGTGAAAAATAATTTTGTTTATGCATGACTCAAAACTTATAAAGTGAATATATGAGAGCGCCCCCTGCTATTCTTTTTAGTCATGCATAAAAAAAATATTTGTCACTTTTCATGCATAAACAAAATTATTTATCAGTTTTTAGTGCGAATTGTTTAAGAAAAGTACACCTTTAAAAAGTTTTTTTTTTAATATCTCTTTTTCACTCACATCGCTTTGAGTAACAAGAAAATCTGAGATAACTACTGAAAGGTTATTTCTGAAGGAATTTTGAAAGAAGTGAAAATTTCATTACAAGCAAAAATTTCCCTTTTACACTCCAATTTGCCCTTATATAGATATGGTTAGCCTACTGAATTTAAATACTCTTGTTCTATGGTCTACCGTGCTTCGAACTGCAGCTCGTTCTTGATTCTATGGCAATTAGATACAGAGCTACAGCCATTTAAACCAAATCCTACGTGATCCTAAAACTATCCTTCCGCTCAACGCTCAAGACTTGCCTACCGCTGTGAGCCAGAGATCACGTGACACACCAGCCTTGTGTGGAGTAGTCTTGTATGTAACATACTTCCACTCATTTGCCTACCGAATCCAGAACGTATTACTTATGACATACATTCTACATTCTTGAGAAAGGAAGAAAGAACTGTAAATATTACAATACAGCAAACATTCATGTTATTTGTCATGCATCTTAAGCAATAAGAGATGTAAAGAAACAAAAATCTATCCTCTGGCAAAATTTTCATTGTCCTCCAGAACTGTTCCTATTGGCTGTGGCAACCACCCAGTCGGATGGAATCTTTCTTCATAGATGTGCATGCCTTATTTCGCTAGAAACTGATTTCTCAACGAATATTTGTGTCGTTGTGAGATGCCTCCTGCAGATTTTTAGCGCTACAGAATAATCCCCATGGGCCAGGGAAGTGTACCTATAGCTTATCTCACTTCGAGAAACAGAGCTGAAAAAAAAAGAATTATTTGGGCCATTTCCTAATAGCATTGGACACTTACAGTAGGCTTGCAACCAGTTCGACACATCAAGTATAAAAGTTTGCAGACAGCTTGACATCACACTTTTCAAGCCTCTTTAAAGTTGAAAGAAACGAAAAACGAAAGTGTTAGTTGACACTTTACAAACATGCAGCAAGTTTGTCCCGGTATACTTGCTGCAAAGATACACATGTGGAATGTCACGGTTGGTACGTTTGCAGTAACTTTGCATCAAGTTAACAAGTATCATATTTGCACTTCAAAGCTTGCAGACAGTTTTCTTCAACTAAAAAAAGAAAAAGCAAGCTTGACATAACAAGCTAGAATCAGGTCACGTGAATGCTTTATGCAAACGTCTATGCTATTCGAGTTTTACTAACTATAACTTCGGTCCGTCAAGATCCCTCTAGCTGATAAGTTTCTAAAATCCACAAGAATCCATGCTGCAGACGTTATTCGAACCCAGAACCTTGAAGATGCTGACCTAACTCCTCAGGCCGCATGTCTACCACGATCGGCTGGAACAGATTTAGGCATCTGAGGTTATGAGCATTACTTAGCAAATGCATGTAACCATAAAATAAAATCGTTGTTAAAACATGAATTTATCAACAGAAAATGAGAAAGGAATTTTGTGTTAAAGCGTTAGTCTTAAATAGGGTTAGAGTACTGCTTTTAGACAAAAGTCGGTGGTCGTTAGTCGCGAGGGCAGGTTGTCGGTTTAAAGAGGGTTCTAGTACATTGCTCTTATATAACGGGATATAATTCCGTTCCATAGAATCCGATCGTGATGAAAGATAGTCGTTCTGGAGGGTTTCACTGTATATAAAAGGATGAATAAAGACATTGATTAATATATTTATGAATCTTCAGTCTTGTCATATAGGATAGAGATTATGCAACAAGGTTATGTAAAACACTGAGTAAAAGTTGGAGTTTCGATTCGAATTCAAATTTTGAGGGTTATTTTTTTCAGTGCCCTGTGTATGATTTACAGCGTGATGTAAGATTTGAAGGATTGTGGTTCACAATGACCAAACAAGGCGCCATAACAGTACAAGTAAGTTTCTTTTGTTTCTATTGTATTGTACTAGGATGTTTTTCATTATTTGTGCAATTATTTTCCTTTATGAAAATTTATTCACATTGATCCTAGCATAAAGAAATTAAATGTCTGTAAAAATTTATAATTTCCACTTTTAGAAGAGACTGACGGAGGAAAGTTTACTCCAAACTTTGAGTAATTTATGAAGAAGAGAGTAGTTTATGTATTTCTACAGAAGTGTTGATCTGAAGTATAGAATCTTACCTCATAATACACAGCATTTAGTTCTTCTATTGTTTCATATTGGGTACAGGTCAGAACGTATAACCGTCAGAACGTATAACTCAAAAATACGTCAGAACGTATACAAAATGCGTCAAAACGTATACAAAATGCGACAAATCGTATAAACTCTGAAACGTCAAAACGTATAACCGTCAGAACGTATAACTCGAAGAAACGACAGAACGTATACAAAATGCGACAGAACGTATAATCGAAAAAACGTCAGAACGTATAATCATGGAACAACTATTAAATGAAGAGTAGGTGGCAACGATGATTGAATGGTAGTAGCACCTAGCGACCGGTGTGCATTCTATCTGCACCACATTGTTGCCAGCTTCAACCTTGATATAATTCTAAATGCATTTCAACGTATAACACCAAAACGTATTACTGTCAGATCGTATAATAGTTCGAACAATCAAAGCAAAGACGTTAGAACGTACAAAACCTAAACGCCGTCATAGCATATAATTCGATAAAAGCCAACAATACGCGTACTTTATGTCTTTGCAGTTTAAAAAAAATATATTTATCACTGACATTATGAAAACTTCATGAGCTCATGAGGATCGTAACCAGGATGACAATTCATGCTAGATATTTCATATATTCTTATTATAATAAATTCTAGATACAATAATACTAGCAAAAGTACCCGCCCGTTGGTGTGAGATGAAGAAAATATATTATCAACAGTCATTGGGCAATTCACCACTACTCGCTTCCACGTGGCAGGCTCTGACTTCTGCTAAGTCCACCATGTTGAAAAATGGCTGATCGACTGATGCCTTCCGCCGATTTTTCCACGATTATCTCGGAAACGGTTCATCATAGGAAGAAATGTCAAAGCAAATAGACAAAACAGGAGAATTTCCTACAATACTGATACTTTGGCTTCTCTTGGGATCTTTTCATACTCGAAAAAATGTTAATAAATACTGGGGGATATAATTATATGCCCAAATGAACCATTTTCGCCAGATATACCTCATTTCTGCTATGATTAGTTAATTATCTCTTGTTTATTTTATAATAAATTAAATGGAATAGTAGATAAGCTCATTAGCGTAGCTTGAACCCCACCCTGACCAGTGTCGATTTCAGAGAGGGAGCAGGGGCGCGTGCCCCTACCCATTAAAGAGAATATTATTTTCTAACAGCATTATTTAAAAAATAATAATTTCAGAAAAAGTTTCGATTTTTTTTTATCAACCTAATGTATTTATAAATATCAATTTTGCGGGATGCCAGTGTTATATTTCATGATAAAACTGAGGAATATCAAGGAAAATATGATATATTTATTCCCAATAATTCACTTAGCGGGTACATAGAGGAAATGTTCTCGGGCCCTATTTAATGAACGGTCTTCACTTTGCACTTTTCAATTTGCACAAATGTAATAAAAGCTAGTTACTCAAACTTTTAAAAGTGAAGTGCGGAAAATATTTTCATATCACACACTTTTGAAAGACTTTTAGAAAAATTCATGAAACACGTTTATACTCAACTCTTAAATTTCTGCAAACCAAAAAGTGCAGAGTGAAGACCGTTCATGAAATAGGACCGCTTTCACCTTCGTCCCCTCATGTATGAACGTTCATGTCATAACGATTTTCTATGTTGTGGCTTATATCATGCACTTCAATCACTTATTTGTAATCAGTATCTCCTCAACATCTCGAATTAACAAGGGACTAGCGAGAAGTGTGCGCCGAAAGCAGACATTTTTATACCAACTTCAAAGAGATCGAAATTGTCAACATTGATAACCCGATGACATTACATTTTAACTTCTATTCACCAAACTACATTTCACATGTATGCATATTTTTGCTTGATTTGAAAATATTCCTCCTATTTACCATTTTAAAATGATATTTGTTCCCAAATTGAAATTCCTGGATCCCGAAATAGTTCTAAATTCGAAAAATGACAACGTTATATTTTATTCTTGTTTTGCTATTAGGAATTCATCTGCGAAGTATGGTTCTTAAATTCCGCTTCTGGGTTCTAACCAAACATAAAGTTTGAATCTCTGTCTCTCAAAAGTGAAACGGAATTCGAAAAATGATAAGAGACACATTATTTCTTTCTATGGTGTCAGAAATTTATGGGCGGAGGTTTGCTGTTAACTTCTAGCTCTGTGTTCGAAGAGACAACAAAATCAAAATGTTAATTTTTCGAAACAAAAAGAAAACTTCAATTTGTCAGTTATTCCTGGAATTAAGCAGCTAATGTTTTCGTATGTTGTATGGTGTTAGGATATCTTTGATATTAGCCTAAAATTTTCTGCCTTCGGTGCACACTTCTCGATAGTGTCTCTTGTAAGCCCACAGACAAGAAAATTTCCACACCGTCTTGTATCTAGTCATAGTAAAAGAAGAATATTCCTACTTGAGGGGGCAGAGCCAACGACGGGGTCTTTTTTACTGTGTTATCCACAGCAAACCTAATTCGCTTACACTAGCATTCTTCAATTCGCAAATTCAATCTTCGGACCCGTATTTAACGATCTCTTCAACAAGTTCTCCCTGACGGTAAAAGGGCTGAAACTAAAACATTATGTTTCGATTTATCGCAATAGGGGCTAATGTGTATTTTGTATTTTTTCTTTTACATTTTCCGGTTACGTTTATTATTATTTTCTAATAACGTATTATCCGATTGGTACTTCAACTTAGGCCCTCGCCGACTCCTTGACACATCATGTTCCATACCCTATCTCAAATGGAGCCATATATGCCTAAAAGCAATACATCAATTCAATAACTAAAACAACTCTTTCCTCCTGCATCGCAGTCCAATATAATAGAAACCTCTGTCTTTCTGTGAGGCGGCTAGTGTAATTTGAACCTACCGAGGACAGTAGTAATTACTTAAATTTCCTTGAACTAATTTGAAATAGTTCTGATCGAAATTTAGCACAGTTGTAGATTTCCCGCTGCATATGCAACCAGAGACGTATTTAGGAGAGGTATCTGACCAATACAATTCAGAGTTCTTTCGTATAATTTTAGAAGCTATTCACATTTCATACGAAGCCACATATTGGATCCCCCCCCCCCGAAATCTGTGAATGTCTCTCAAAACACTCAAAACCAATTTCTTAATACGTGCCTATTTGAAACCCATTAGTAAAGGGTTTCTTTCGAGTCTTCTTTCGAAGTTATTATTTTTCAAATTGTTTATGTCAATTAATTGCGCTAGGTAATTAGTGTACTTTTGAAAGGTTTCGCTCTTGTTAAGAGAAATTGTTCGTCATAGAAAGAGCCAGTTTTTAACATTATTTACAATTTGTCCTCTATACATATTACGCATGATAACTTCCCTGGCTTCACTATGAATAGTTCGTCCATTTCCCGCACTTAACCCATTATCGAACAAATGATGAAGTTATTTATACACGAAGCAAAAACGCACTATGAAAAATCACAGCAGCACCGGAGCTACACTGTCTAAATCTCAATGATACCAACGTGAGAATTTTCATACGTCTGGCAACCCTGATATTTTGCATGTTTCGGTAAAAGATAAGATTGTTTTTTAAATATTGGACTTATCTAAAAGGAAAAGGAAAAGTAGTCTCCGTACCCTTCGTCACGCCGCGGATGCAATCTTGTCGGTTGTCGATAATACTTTGTGTGGAAATAATATAAACTGAAATGATTCCATGTCAGTGGTGCTATGGAGCCAGTTCGCAACCGTTTGATCGAACTAGCTGTTACTCTATCTGGTCAAGTGTTTTTATTAGACAAAATAAAGCATAATGATAGCCTGATAAACGAGGGTGGTGGTAAGGGGGCTGCAGCCAGGGCTGTACTTGAGGATATACGGAGGTATATGCCGTATATCCTCTAATTAACGTTACACATTAACGTATACCTTATGCAAAGATATGTATACCATTTACTTCATTTTCGTCAGTTTATTTAATTTTCCAATTACCAAGGTGAGATTATTACAGTCTAATACTTTTGTTGACACTCGAGCGGAAACACAATGTTGAGAAGGGTAAGAGAGCATAACTACATGGTGCACGTCAGCATTTTATCGCAATGTGTTGATTGTAATATTAATTTTGTAGCAATAAGCATATAGTGTGTAGTCAATTTGAGCAAAATTTTAAATATCGTCGTCGGAACTGCAATACCCACTATGTGGCATTTTTTTTTAACTTTTCATGTTTTTGCACCAGTTTATAGTTCTGTGTACTCTGCATACTGTAGAAAAATTTCATGTGAAAATAACTTCTACTTTTTGAGAAATAACAACTTTAAAGTACCTAAATTGTATTCAAGACTGTAGTACACAAACCGGTTTTTTGGCCTCCCTGAAAAATGGATGATTTGCCACATAGGGGGTATTGCAGTTCCAACGATGATATGTTAACTTGAGAGGTCTCTTACAGCAGGTTTTGAGTAATATATGTTTCACTTATGTTTTGAAAAGCAAGGCAGAAGTTTGACTTTTCGATGTATGGGAGTAAGTCTCCGAACGGGTTGAGCAAGTGAGTTTTATGTAGAATTATACCTTAATGTTAACTGATATAGGTGCTTCGTGCTAGTGCAAAGGTTTCAACAATCTTCTTGTTTTTCCTTCCTTCAATGTAACAAATTATTCACATAATTTCATTGTTATTGCCCCACTGGACAAACTTCTCTGACGTATCCCTGACACCAAAACAATGAAAAAAGTCCACATAAACATGGGGCCGATTCCGTTTAATTTTCGCCAGAAAGCCTAACAGCTACACATTTACCTCCAGGAACCGTAGTCCAACCATGGTAAACAAGTAAAGAATAGCAAAGACAGCAAATTAGTTAAAATATATAATGTACCCTTATTTTATTTTCTAACTTGTACATTGAACATACATTCATTTCTGGGAAATGGAATGTGCCTTGCGGGAGCTACCAAAGCACTCGATCCACATAAAAGCTTCAAATACTGTATATTTTGTAACACGTTTCACTCTTTTTGCAGCTTCATTTCTGTTAGTAGTTTGTCTTTTTGTTTTGTTGCACCCTGTGGAGTGACTTCTTGTTTTCGATTTTCTGCCTTTCACCTCGACGAGCTACTCGGGCGGTAGAAAAGCATGACTCTCCAGAATGTCAATATTCATTGTCATGCATAGATTATAGCGAGTAAGTGAAGTTCTCCGTCTTAGCCAAATAGGGGCTCGGAATAACGCGGAACCGGAAGTAAGATATTATGGTCAATAGTAGCAGTTTGCATTTACGATTGTGTTCGCGAAAGGGCCTCAATGAAATTTACTTGCCCTGGGTCCCAGATTGCCCTGCGCCGCCACTGTTTACAAGTAGGACTTTCTTGTGACCAACAGTTCAAGTTGTTATTGTCAAACATCTGTTCTACCTGAAAGGAAATGAGGTAATAAGAATGGTGTTTGTTTGGAATGCATAGGTAGGAAAATATATTTTCTGCTTGATATTTTAG
>JAGDQP010049178.1:2029-13679 GCA_022664845.1 Lepisma saccharinum | reverse complement strand
TTAGAACATAACGATGAAAGGCACAGTGTGCGAATTAAAGGGGGGGAGCATGAGGGGGAAATCCCCGCTGTGAGTCTGCATGGGGACGCATGTATAATATTAGATTCATAATGTTATTTCCTTATCAACATCACTTCATCCTCCCCCTGCAAAAATTCCTTAATTCGCACACTGGGTCAGATACGCATTATTTATCCGCTGTACCTTATGGGGCAATAAAATTACTTCATTTTCTGAACTGAATAAAATACCGGTGATAGTTAGGGCTGAAAAGTGGTCTGTACCGGCAAGAAGACGGTAAAACTTCTGTCTCTACCGACAAAATACAGCTAGTTTGCAACCCTACACCGAAGTATGATTAGATAAAAAATATTTGTTCCCCAAGTTGATTTTTCTTGCTGTGCGATTAGCCTAAGATTCAATGAAGTAGATTTTCTAAACATTACAACGGGTCCAACTCCGGTGTTATGAGAAGAGTCTTTTGATCACTTATATCAGTATCTTGGGCAGTGCTGCCAATATAAGAAACTGAAAAACAGCAAACTCGCATTTAAAAATGTCTAAAATCTTAGTACTGGCGATGAAAAGACTAAAGCTGGAGCTAAATTCCTGCACAAATATCGGAAAATGAACACACACACACACACACAAAAAAAAGTGGCAACAAACGAAGTTATATTACCAACTTTAGCTACAAAATTATTAGTTTTGCAACACTGATATGCGGCTCAAAATATAACTTTCTCATCTTTCTTAAAGTTCTTACCTAGCACGCTTTATATGTCCCATGCCAGAAATCGGTAATTAACTCCTATAGTACATACATCGGTATGGCAGTACACTCTCCTTACCGAAATGTTTGGTATCAGATCGCAACATATGAAATGGCCAACTTGGAATTAAATAATCACATGATTGAAACAATAACAGAAATTTTATTCGATAAATCAGTTACCATTACCATGTACACATTATCTCCAATAACATGTTAGTTCTGTGAGTAGCAGCCAGTTAAAAAGAAAATCCGTACTGTATCGTACATTTAAATGGGGACCACAGAGTTTCTGTATACAGAATGAAGTCGTGCGCTGTCATGCCGATGAACAGGCCACCTGGAATTGATTTGAAAATGTAATTTCATAGCACTTCTTTTTTAAACATGCATTCTCTCACTAGGTTTCAGTCCTCGTGACTAATTCCATTTGCACATCATTAAACGTTTATAACAGTAGGTACTCAAGTACGAATACGGAACAAGACAATGACACTTCGATTACGCACGAGAACGTCACACATTCTGCTACTCTGATCGCTTAATCCGATGAGGCATCCACCAATAAATTGTATTAATACCAGCATTCGTGTAATATTCTTTCAAATACTTCACTTTACTAACAGGTTCACTAGCAATAACGGGATCAAACAATTGCTTTCAAGTCGCCATTATCGTACGTCACATCCAATGTTCTAAAACACATCTTTGAGATTGCGATGCACCACTAAAGTTACAATTGCTTGTCGCGTTAGTAATATACGGTACTATAATTATGTTTTCTTGAACATACCTGACAAGAAATATGCTTTCCTATGCATGACAAGTAATATGCTATATCTGTAACACATTAACTGTTACTAACTGCAACAGTGCACCAAGACTTTCTGTTCTTGGACAATACATCTGAACATCAACGTTGTCGAAGGATCCTAATCATTTTACGCACACGTATACCAAACAGGCCATTTCAGATGTTGCGAACCATATACACTGACAACAGGAGTTGAACCGAACTGAAACCATGGCGAATACAACATTATAACCATACCATCGACTTCTGAACCTGGATACTGAACAATGGGCATACCTGCTGGAGACTCTCCTCTTCCGTACGAGCCTGCTTTGGCGAAGAATTATTTGTTCATAGAACAACAAAGGAGTAAAGAATAACAAGTGCGACGTTTTCCAAGCTGCGACATCGTTCTCAGTGTAAAATTGAAAATAATCCTGTCTCGATAATTGGAAACAAATCGTTGGAACCTCAATCCATCCTGCTACTACTCATCGGCCTTCTACACAATGCCCAAAGGATAAACCTGTGACAAAGACATCTTTAATTTCTATTACTTACAAAACGAATTCAAGGGTTCGTCTGATGGTACGAACGAATGACAGAACTCGGGACCTTCTTGACTGCGATGTTGATGTGTAGCCATTATGTTTCCTATTTGATTCATATAAATTCTTTTGTTTTATTTTGTCTCGAATACGTTGTATCTGTCAAATAGTTAGTCATCTAATTACCTTTTGCTCTCGGATTGTATTTTTCCTTCGAAGAATTGGTGCGAGCGTTGGATACTTCTTCACGTTTAGGAGCACCGTCAGGACTGAAATTTCTATGTATTCCACACAAACATAAAGGCACTAACTAGTGAAGAACAAATACTGTGAACACATAACTAATAATTGTATGAATTGAGAAACATTTTAACAATAGCCTTCCTTGTCGCTATGGCACAACAATCTAACTGAAACAATAATATGCATCAGGGATGGAATGCTAAATTTTTAGGTGGGCATACGCTTCGCTTATTGTACAGAAACTTTTCGTTTACTATCCCATATATCTGCGTATTTCATACATTTTAGGTGGGTATACGCCGAATACCTTCGTATACCCCGAATTACATCGCTGATATTGCTTCAATGTGTTCTTTGCACTCATGACATACTAGATCAGAGGAAAACTAAGTAAAAAGCTCAAGAATCTAAACTAAATTATTCTTAAGCGTGTTGAATTATTAACATACGTAGTTGATTATTGTTGAGATTTTTATCGCAACAATTCATTTTAAGTTACTAAAAATAGACGTTACGTTAATTTTGAATGTTATTTAAACAACTATTACGGTGATTTGAACTTTATTTTTTTTTTTAAAAAATGACAGTTTAATTTCCCAAACAACAAAGATATGTGACTTTTTCAACCTATTTCTTTACAATTTGAAGCGTTGCAACAATTTTGTATGTATGTTTACGCCTACAGAAGTATTTTAATAAAATAATTTTATACAAGTTTTTGTGCATTAACCAAAACACTTATTTAACCATTTTTGGATACAGCACACTTCCGGTAGCATCTGAAGCAGAAGAATCTCGTTGTCATTGTCACAGATACGTTGCTTCTAACTAGTACGAGCATGTTAAATTGTGATCGCTTATAGGAAGTAGTAATGTAAAGTTACTGAGACTCGCGTGTTCGCGTCGCTATTGGCCGTTGCGTGGCAACGTAAATTAACTGGTGATCTGCATATGTAGCCCGCATCTGTCACAGTGTTTATCTCTGTCTGACTTGTAGTTACTGAGATCTAGAGGTAAAAACTGACAGACAGGATAAACTGTATAACTTTCCCGTATTCATACAGGTGGCTCTAGAAAGACTAAGTACGCCTTGTTAATGAAAAAAATAAATCATCAAGAATGCTGGGAACTGTTTTAGAAGAAGGAGTAAAAAGAACTAACATTATTCCTAAAAGTATTCTACTAATATGAAAATGGTAAAAATATCTTTAGAAACGTTGATAGAAATTCAACATATTTAGTGCGATTATGATCTTTATTAAAAAGAAGTAATCAAGAATAAGAAAAAAATAATTGTATGATTTACTAGCGCAATCCTTATTTATGTTCTTAAAACAAAAAGTACGAGAAAGAAATAAAAAAGAGAAAGAGAATTGTAATATTTGCTCCTGAAGATGCCCGCATAAGGAAAGAAGAGAAAATATCTCCATCTCCGGGCGAAAACCGATAACTATTGAAATGTCCAACTGAACTGACAACAAAATCCGGTCCCTGCTGATCACAGAATCTGTATTCTATCGTTGAACCTACAAAATAACGTTAAACTCTCAACTTATTGGGTTGGGTTAAAATGAGTAGGGTTGGCACAACATTCCGGTCTTGGACATCATGTCCCGGTGCATTATGAAAATGTCCCAGAACAATAAGAGATGCTTTATCCACGTCCTTAGATACAAATTCGATACTACCGACGCCTGTGTTTGGATCCGGCGTCTGCAATATTTTGTACTTCGAACGTGTAACACAGCAGATTCTCCGAAGATAATGCACACCTATGAATTAATATTACTTGAGGGGGTCTTGAAAAACATGGCGTGTGCACGCTAATTTACATTTATTATTACAAAAGGCAAACCGAAAGTGAAAATTTTAACAAAAAATGTGTGGGTGCTAGAAGGCAAGGAGTTGGTAACATAACACAAATGGCTGTATGACTGTTTAATTGAAAAATAATGAAATATGATATTTAACATTTGAGAATATATTTCTAATTTGTTTTTCTCTATAGCGCTTATAATTTTTAGGGCTGAGACTATAAAAGGACAAGGACACTTACGAATTGCAAGCACAAGCGTCTCAACGTAGAAAGCTTGAAAAAACACGATTTAATCAAGTGTACAATAAAAAATACCACACCGCACCTGACTTACCTAACCTCCACGTTAGGTCACTATAATTTTATTAAATTTCCTAATGTGTGAATATATATAAGAGAAAAAATATTTTTCTTTAAAAAATACAAACCAAGCAACACCAAGATTCGATCCCGGGTTTCCCGTATTAGCTTTACGACACGCTACCAATAGACCAAATTGGCAATTGGAAATCAGCCGCTTGTCAGTCTTATTTACGGTTAAGGAGTAATGTTTACTGTTTAAGGAGGAATGCGCCTGCGCGAGAATGGCGCCGTCTTAATAGAGTTTTCTGTATTGAGACACTACTATTGCAACAAACACCTTTTTCGTTTCACAGGCTATTTGACAAGAAGTGGAAATATCGGATACTATGACGTAATATAGAACTAAAATGTTCGGAGAGAATAAAAAAAAGACGAAACAGTTCGTAACCAATATTTGCTGGTGTTTGGTATTCTTTTTAATGTAGATACCTAGTCGCCTCTAACGTTTTATAATCAATATAATTAAGTATTTACCAATAAAGGATTAATTTTAAATATTATTAACGGACAACTACTTGTGTCTGCTATTTTGCGAAACCAAAAAGGAACTTTGTAGCAATATCTTTTGTGAATTATTTCAATGAAGGGCATACAGAAAATATTGCTGTAATGCCGTCCGTATACAACAGGTGATCAGATTCGACTTTCTCAAGGTAAAACTGTTTCTTGACTGTGCCATGCGACCTTACTCCGAATTGTCAGATGGCAACAAGAGTTCTTTTTATACTGTTAATAATATATGGAGTAACACCTCTTATTGTTGTGTGGCATTTGTAATTCAGCCAGAATAATGCAGCAATCTGTCCTCTCCCCGTAGGAGTGAAATTCTATATTTTCTAGTCACGAGTATTCAACACGTTCAGAAAATCTGGACATTTCTAGCCAATGGGTGATTAAGAGAGGTCGATAGAGGTCAGCACATCACACCACCTGCTTAAGAAATTTTTGAACTACTTCAGAATTGTTCAGAAGATGTCAAATCTGTTTCATTTTCTGGGGAAGATCAATCTTTACAATATATTACCAGCAGATAAGCTCCCCTTGGGCAGGTGGCAAATGGAACGATCATACAGTTCCTGATAAGCAATTCAACCTACATTTGAGCTGCGTTAGGCGTGCGGACCAAAAAAACAGACAAGATATATGTACAGATGCGACAATTGGTGCTTTAGTGGAAATTCGAAACAAGCTAAGTAGCTGCTAGTCGACTATAGCGCCAACCTACTGGAGATCCTGAACTAACAAAAAGTAGGTAGATAGCGCATGCGTAAATCTGGTAGAAATAGCCTCTACGATTGGTGGATTTGATTTCGTTCAGCCAATGATAGCTCACCATCAAAGTGCCCTACCTTCCGCACCAGCAACGAAGCTTTATAAAAATTGACCCAGTCCCTGTTTGGGTGCCATATATAACTGATTCAACCTCGGTTTGGGTGCCATAATTAATGTAATACTTTTTGTGTAGAGGAAGCAAAGAAGGTGAAGACATGACGTTTATGAATATACTTTCTGTTTTATAAATAACAATCACAAAGATAGGGAACATTTCCAATAGCTTTATCAAATTTATTACCTTTTTCTTGAGTAAGTGGGAAAGGGGTTAAGGCAAGGATATTCAATTTCCCCAAAACTGTTTTCTGCGGTCCTGGAGAGAGTGTTCCAGAATTTAAAATAGGATTAGGTTGGAATCAAACTCGATGGCTAATATCTTCGATTCGCTGATGATGTAGTCATGTTTGCTACAAGTGCAGAAGAATTACAAACCAGAATGGAAGAACTGAGTATTGAGAGTTCGAAAATAGGCCTTAAAATGAATTTAAATAAAACAAAAGAAAGATTAGCGGAGAGACAATAGGCATAGTTGATGAATATGTTTACCTAGGCCAGCTCAAATCATCGAATGTCAAGTTGGATGAAATAAATAGAAGATGTAAAATGGCGTGGAGTTCATTCGAAAAATTCCACTGTATTTTCAAAAGCAATGTGTCTGAAGCGTAAAGTTATGTCTTACCTGTGATGATGTACGGCTGTGAAGCTTGGACATTGAATACGCAAACAACTCAACGATTAAGAGTCACACAAAGAGCAACGGAGAGATGCATGTTAGGAATAACCAAGAAGGACAGGAAGACAGATGAATGGATTCGCGCAAAAACAAAGGTAGAAGATGTAATCAAGACTACGAAGAAGATGAAGTAAGTAGAGATGGGCCGGTCACATAGCTAGACGAACAGATGAAAGATGGACGACAAATGTACTACATTGGATCCGAAAGAAAAGAGAAAGAAACGACCGAGACGACGTCCAAATGCAAGATGGGTAGATGAAATTAAACGTTTTTCAGGTGCTACATGGATGAGGATAGCAGCAGACCGAGATATGTGGATAGAAAAGGGGGAGGCCTTCATCCAGCAGTGGATAGAAAACGGCTGCTTATTTAGTTTTCAACTGCACCGTAGCATACTTGCAGAGCAGACGATTCCTGCGACAGTGGTGGCTCTGGACGTTGGTGGACTAGTGTATCACTGGTTGAAGCTTTAGGTTGCAGTGGACACTAATACAGAAGGGGTGCAGTGTTCATTGGAGTACCTGTGATGGGGCATATGTATAAGAAGTAGCTTGTCTGTGGTTCAGGGCCTATGATGATTCCCATTCCAGTATTCGCCTGATAGAAAGCAGTGCAAATCACCTTTCATGATACACGCCTCTCTTTCCTCCTTTTTGTCTGCGTGTCTCAAGCACACTACCTGTAAACACTCAATCAACGCCACTGCACGCAATATTCACTCCAGCTAACATAATCAATGAAAAGCAGCAGAGAGGGCGTTGGGTACGAAGAAATACCAACGCCTCTTTGCCTCCTCGAAGTCTAAAAGGAACCCTCAAGGTCGCAAGAAGGCAGGGAGAAACAGGGATGTAATGGAGGGGGCGAACAGCTGCTCACGCAAGACGCAATGCTCCATTGAGTCCACTCACTAGCAACAGCAAATAAGGTGACACGATAGCAGCAAGAAAAGCGAAAAGTGAAGCTCGTTTTGGAAGTCTCCATTTTTGCATTTGAAGCGAAATGAATATAGTCTTCTCCAATTATTGTTAACAAAGGTACTGAACGCTCCTTAGAAAGGCTATCACAGTAACGTTAATATACATGCATAGGCTACTGGACTCGCTATCTTCTATGAATACATATTTTTTTTTTAATTGACGAGCAAGAAACGACAATAGTAGCAACAACATTCCGAGCATCAATGTTGTTAAATAACGCTACTCCAATATGGATGTCTAAATATTTTAGATTATTTCTCTGGTAAATGAGGAGTTCCGGGTTCGATTCACGATGGAAACATTAAGCATACGGATACTGGACCAGGATCCACTGAAAACTATAAATGTGGTCCTTAGGTAGGGTATCTCCTTCTTCGTCTGATGGAAGGGAATGGCAAACCAGTACCAGTTCACCTTGCGAAAGGAATTTCGGGTCATAAACCTATCTTCCACAAGGATACCAATCCACTGTTGTTGATTTAGCTAAATTGTCGCTACAACTATTTTCAAAATTAATTTAGCTACCAAAGTTAGTAACTTTATCTATTGTGTGTACTGAGATTTGGCTACCTTTTATGTATTCTCTAGCAAAAAATACGCCTAAATTCTAACATAGGTAAGATATGGTTTCAGCTAGTTTTAGCTTGCTGGTTAGCTACTTCTAAGTTATTACTGTTGACAACACTGCACCAGTCATCATCATACCGCATGGAGATGCACAATTCTTAAGTTTGTTTGAAAGAAGGTACAAAAACCATATGAAGCCACCATGAAGGCACAACAGGAAACGTGATTGTCGCCAAAACGTTCCAAACCCCTGTGTAAATTCATCCCCAGTCAAGTTTCTCACTCAAGAAGCATTGAAGAAAATAAAACGTTTTTCCCGTTTCCTCTCATTGCATTTTTCTATTTGGTACCTTTTAAAAATAACGCCAATGGACTGCTACAGGATTGTAACGCCACAGATGACCACCAGACATTCGTCGAAATAGGGGCGACCACACCGAGAGTCGATGGAGAGCAACTATTTACTGAAAACTTGGCTAAACACGTCGTCTGGGTGAAGAATGCTATTCAGTGATCAATCTGTTAATTTCCTCTCGCCACACACATCATATAATTTATTTTGTTTTCTTAATTCTCTAAACTAACGGATACTGGTAAAGACGCATTTATGAGAGTCCGGACACCCCGACATTCATTTTCTTGTGTAAAATTAGTTTCAATTTACGCAAAAGTACATGCATTTAACGCAAATTCCACAGTCAGACAAACCTCCCCCACCCACCGAAGGCGGTGAAATTCCCCCAAAACCAACTTCTAGATACGTGCCTGGCTACTTTGTAATTCATACAAATATCACGCTCCGTACTGAGAAATCTTGAGTGTTATTCTAATATTTATTTTACACATATTCTTACAAAATGGTCTACATAAACGTATGGCTACGTTTCCAAGCAACTATTTACTTCGCGCTTTGCTTCGAAAGAAAACCGATACCGATGAGTAAAGTTCGGATGTCCATGCACAAACAGAGAAATATGCATGAAACATCAGAAATATATACTATAGATAAGCATGTACATAAAGGACCGGGAAATCTTTCAGCAACGTAACGCTGCGCTTTTCGGCCGAGCTCGCGCAACTCACCTGTTGCCATCCACTAGTCGACCCGTGTCGTACGGTTTATTGAATACACTTTTTATATTTATTTCCACGAATTTTATAGATACCAATAATGAAAGTGGTTCATCAATACATCTAGTACACCCTAGTGTTTAAATATGTTAAATAAATTATCTTATAACTCAACGTGAGACCTGAAGTTACCGGTGAACCCCGGGTCGCTTGCTGAGCAGGGACAACTGAGAGTTCGAGCCGACAAGCGCTGCGTTGCGTAGCCAAACCCAAGTCTTCTGCTGTCACATAAAGCATTGACTGAACGCAACTGGATAGAGTGTTGGACGCCCCAAGTATATCTAGCTACTGGTGAGTACAGTAAAACCTCGATCATCCGTCAATCTGTTATCCGTCATCGTAAAAATGCGAATTTTTTATTAGAAATATATTACGTAATAACAGATTTTTGAATAAAAAGTTGTTGTTTTTTTTTAAAAAAAACAAGAAAAAAAAAGGTTTCCCCAGCGGTGGTTTGGAAGTGCTATTTACAGTACAAAGAACGTGCACAAACATATTTTTGTCAATAAAATACGTATGTACACTGTACTGTATTATCAACTTGTATAGCCGACGCGATTTCGGAAAGTCTCTGAGAGCGCATTATGTACAACTTGGTTGCGAATCTACTTCTATCACGTAACACTACAACAACATTGCGGGGGAGTGAGTAGCAGACGGTATAAGTATTCGCCTTCGCCCACTCGAAATAACAAAATCAAGCGGGCAGCGAAGGAACTGTGAGGACCCATGGAGGACAATTTTTTAACCACCGCGCCAGGTGTTCACCTTCACAGCAAACGACATTGAATGACTACAGCACACATACTTGCGCGTATCTTTCTCCTCCCTCTGTTTCCCTCTTTATCACAGGCTCGCTGACTTCTACTAGCAGCCGAACCCAGAAACTTTACGAAAATGCGTTGCCTCTACACAGTTTCATTTTCATTTCTCTTCCAAACCATTTGAAATCTCGTTACTGTACACGTTTATAATGAAATTTCGGTAATCCGTCTATTCAGTTAACTGACACAGTCCCGGTCCTGACGGTGACGGTTAATGGAGGTTCCACTGTAAGTGTACTATGGAGTGGATGCGCAGCACTGTGTCCAGCTGAAATCGAAATGGTTTTACTAAATATTCTGATCAACAACTCGAATGATACTTCAGCCTCAGAAATATGCAAATGTTCGAAAATTTGCAAACAAAATTAAACTTCCTGAAAATGTGTGTTGATGTCCACATGCAACATTAATATTGTATATATATCCGAGTTTTACTGATGAGGGGTCTCTTTTCTAAGTTATTAGCGGGCAAATCGAGGTCGCTGTATTTAAGTTTGAAGTCACTCTATCACTCTCTGAAGTGCATGCTTTTATTGAAATGCTGGCTTACGCTTAGAGATGGACACGAGCGAGTTCGAGTCGAGTTTTCGTTAAAGATACACCCTATTGTGGAAGTGAGGAGAGATAATGTACTACAAACTGTTTCCCACGCTTTTGTCTTTTCGATTTTGTTGCTGTAGGAATCACTGCTAAAGTTCCAAATAGCAGGTTGTGCCTGAATCTCTGCTATAAAAGCATCAGTGTCAAAAGCTATCATTGAGCTCATCATTCTGCACTGCCTGGTTGCTGGAAGAAAACTGAAATAGGGACCCTGTCGCTGTCGCGTCGTCTTCAAGTGTCCTAATGGGCGAGGGTTTAACGACGACAATGTCTGTCACCGGTGGCGGGAGCCCGCAACAGGCCGACGACAGTGTCTCGCTTGTCGCTAAATGGGCGAGGCGAGTGTTCACGGCGACATCCAATGTAACAAATGGGAATTCATTTCTCAGCGACATTCCCGACACAGGAATTTGTTTTGTCGCCGTATCGGGACACACGAAGTCGCCAAGTGGGCGAGCGCCCGAAGATGGCAAATAAATTATTTTTGACACTACAACATAATATTTACTTGCATATTCACAACCACTCTTCAGTTTGATATTTATTATTAAACTGTCCGATAGGGAACAGTTTTTTGATCAACACCATTTTGAGCATTTTAGAAAACCGAAAAAAAAAAATATGTTCATATCTTATCATAAAAATATTATCCATGCTGTGATTATTATCAGTGTGTTTTCTTCTAACGATTTGTTGAATGTTTTTTTAAGAATATATATATATACACGTATATACTATAAAAAACGATTAGGTGTCTGGTACTAGGGCAAGCTCCCCTAGTGCAAAATGTATTGAAATGCACATTAGAAAGATACTTTAAACTCTCAACATTAGATGAGTCCACGATAAATAAATAAATAAAAAAAAAAAGACCGGAAACCCTAACCTATATACGTAGAGCTATTGACTGTTATTTCTAGTTTAAACTTAATCTGAAATCCGTCCGGA
>JAGDQP010049177.1:0-14563 GCA_022664845.1 Lepisma saccharinum | reverse complement strand
GTAAAATAAAAAAATCCTAGAGGACAAGGCTTATTCTGGGAATATATGCTTAGATGTAGTAGGAACAGGGATTGGAAGGGGATCAGTGTATGTTGTTAATTTATTAATGTCGTGTAGTAAGTTACGTGATTGGCTGGCAGTGAGCCAATAAGGAACCAGTTAGCTGTCTCGTGAGAAGTTGTGTTCCTCATGTAATTTAGTGTGTATGATAAAGCCAAGCAGTAAGTTGGTGAAACTGTTACACGTTTTTAGTTTTTAATTAAAACGTATTGCTTTAGTCAACAGTTATATTATTTTATGTTTAGTAATCCAAATAAAACGAACAATTGATGATGAGTACAGCCAAAGAACGGCGTATATGCATTTAAAAATGAGTTTGCACTGCTAACAGGTACTACACAATGACAGCTAACATCTCAGAAAATTTCAATCCTAAGCTGCAAATAATCTCAAAGTTATTGCGGTTTAGAAATATGAAATACATGGGAATAAATGGGAGAGTTAGACATTAAAATGCGTTTTACAAGAAATCACCCTTCGTGGACAATCTCCCTTCTTTCCCTGTACTTTTTAATCATCATATACTTACAATTTATCTGTGTTTGCCAAACAGCATCAGACACTCCCCACAATCCTGCAATGACAAAGTACATGACCGGTTGTGTTGGTGTTGGATGCCAGGAAAACATGAGTATAATCATCGCCAAGTTGATAAGAGCTCCAAATGTGTACACAGGTACTCGGCCGACGTACTTCACCACTGGACTTAGAGACAAGGAGAAAATGGCGTCCATCACACCAAAACATATCATTACATAACCAACATTGTGTACTCCATATCCACATGTTACAAATGCCTGTAAGAGGAAATAATAACGTATATTAAAATCAGCTAGGCAAAATTATAATGTTTTCAAGAGTGTGTTGGAGAGAGTCACCTTAAACAACGCCAGCGAAATAAAAATGTTAATCCGTCTTTCAATTTACGTGTCTAATAAATCGGTTACAGTGACACAACTTATAGTTTGTACAGGCACTAGAGACCCGTAGGCCGGAAACAACCCACATTCCACTCCTGTCTCTTGCTGCTTTGAGCTCGTGAATTGGTACAAAATGTAGGCAACAAGGTCTCTTATTCTGTTCTTACTAACTGCACGGAACAGTCTGTTCTCATTCCTAGGCCATGACATTTCATGGCTTCGGATTACAATATTTCCCTATTAAAAGGGGGGTCCCAATTTTAAAGTCCAGCACCTAAAATTTAATCTGGACTATATTACCAATTTTACCTTTTCCTAAATCTTTATTTATTTGATTTGTTCAACACACATTAAAATATGACATAATAAAACACAAGAAAATATGTATTAAATAGATATTGTAGCTGTTTCCACAATCGCTAAAAAATAATTTCACATTATCATTAAATTTCTTTAAACAACTAGCATTTGAAGTATTAGATAATTTAGTGTTTATAATATCAATAAAATAATATAAAGATAGTAAAGCAAAGAACGTGATCGACTAATTGAAGCTTGTGCGCGAACAAACGTCTAAGGGTCAAATAAAAAAAATACGAATACATTTTTATGTATAACAAGAAAAATATGAGGTATAAAATATTCATACTTTGCACAAAAGCGGACTTTAGTCTAACATGTCTTCGTGCAAAGTATGAATATTTTATGCCTCATATTTTTCCTGCTATATTTAAAATGTACTCGTGATTTCTTTTATTTGAAAATGTCACTTAGACGTTTGTTCGCGCATAAACCTCAATTGTAGCGTTAAGTATCATAGAAATAGTAAAATATGAATATATAAATAAATACTATTAGTAATGATATTAATAAAATACTAAGATATATTAATAACATATATCCCCACTACTCCTTATCCCACAACAAACACAAGACAACCACAATACCGATCAACCCAAGACTGATACATATACCACAAGGCGCAAAAAAATAAAAATAAAAAATAAATAAAAAATGATAGCACAACACACTATAGTAATAATTGCAGTGCAGACTAGTGTAGACGAGTGCAGACAATTGACAGTCTTACTGTGTTCTCAGTATATGTGTGAAAGAAAAGATTATAGATGTCGTTATGCGCTATCAGAAGGAAACAAGCGCCTGTCCTTCCACCGAGAACTGCACGAGATTGCAGTAATAGACACTGTGACTTCACATTAAACCAATGCCGTTCTGTACTACCATACACTTCCAGTGCAGATAGTGCAACACCCAGCAGATCGCCCGAATAAACCTTAATAGTCCGGTCAAACTAGAATTTTTATGGGGAAAAATAGTAACAGGCTGGATTTTGGTACAAATTTTCCTTAGAGTTTCCTAATGAAAATACTAAAAGTCTCCATCGATCTGACACGAGCGGATTGGGGAGAAATATTCGTGACGTCAGCACAGGGAGTGACTTAATAGATTTTTGTTAAACTTGAAGTGCATCACGTATAATTAAAAAAAATAACCTGACTTTACTTAACCTAATCTATTCGCGTGAATTGCGTAAAGTGTTGAAAATGTAAAAGCGAGCAATTATTTGTGAAGAGCAAATTGTAATGTTCGTTGAAAAAAGAGAAAAGCTCAGGTATGGGAATGGAAAGCGCGGTCTCTCGGCCAGCGAACCGACACCCTGCCGACTATGCTAAGCGCCTAATTGTAAAATGGGGACCAAATCTCTAGTCAGATCAATGGGAACTATTAGTATGTTCATTAGAAAGGTATAAGGAGAGTTTGTACCAAATCCAGTTTGTTATTAATATCTGTTCTCAACGTTGACGTTCAACTCTGCTGCAGTTGTACCACCGTAATAGCAGTAAGTGACGTCTGCTAGCACAAGGTATTTCCTTACACAATTACATTGTACGAATGGACAGTACTCAGAGTACAATTTCCTCGCCGCAGATCTTTGAGAGTAACACAGATTTGAAGTTGAATTAGGGAATACGTATTTATACACATGTAGTTTTCAGCATTGTCCCTGCTGGGTATGTGGCAACGATTGGTGCCTCGTAATCAAGGTAGCCCAGATTCAATACCTCGTTGGGACGCAAGTGATTTGACGCCAACTTTGAACTATAGGTCCCGTTCTTAAGACGTCATAATCCGAAGGCAATCGGTTCACCACCGAGCAGAACACCAATCATCATCAAGAAAAGCACTTTCGATTAGTTGATTAAATTGCTATTATTATCCTAAACGAGCTGGTGCGCTTTAAAGGACGGGACCTACAGGTTGTGGTAAAGTGGGCTCTGAAGCACTACGTTTAAGATACCCTGGCGGGAACTGAACCTGGGACCACGAACACAGAAAGCAAGCGCGCTAACCTCCCGGGCCCTCCGAGGTCAAAAACACTTTCGAGCTACAAAAAATATGTTCTCTAAGCTACTATTGCCCATTAAATTACTAGTTAAATAACTTAAAATCAATTCTGCAAGTTATGGCGAAGACAAATAATGATTATTTGAAATTAGTAAATGAAAGTTTATTGTAAATGTGGCAAGAATATTATAGACAATATTAGTTGAAAGTCCCAATACAGTTAGAATGGGACACCCCAAATTATGTATGTACGGGGTTTACAGTAGATCCACTCTTTACAGAAAAGTCGAGAAGGAAAAGATAACCCAAGACCTTAGCATACAAGTCCATTTCTGCTTCTGTATCATGAGAGTCATGTTATTACCTTTTACACAAGAAGGAATTTGGTGTGGTAAATATTGACACTGAATTTTCTTTAAGGTCTTAAGGCAATTTTGGCTCAGGGCAATGGATGATAATGGATGGGGTTGGTGGAATGAAGAAAATATGGGAGGAAACGGGAGAACCCACGCACACTGTGTTTGTCCACGACAAAGCCCACATGACACGAGCTGGAATCGAACCGAGGACCCGACGCACCAGAGGTAAGCACTGTACCACTGAGCCACCAGAGCACCTGGTAAATATTGAAATTAGGATAGAAAAATTGACAGCCGCTGTGACCGGAATTCGAACCCGGATCTCCCAAGTTCCGGTCGTGTGTGCTATTGATTACTCCACCAAGGGACTGCTAATTCTATGTATATAATCCGGGGTATACAGGTTCTGGGTATAACTTCTGTGAAACTGGGAGTTCTGGGTTTGAGCCCCAGTCACGATATGAATTTTCCTGTTTTACTTTCAATAGCATGAGGATAATTTAAAATGTCCCTTTCAAATTTTATAGCATCGTGGCATTTAAAAATAACCCTACATAAATCCTAACTTACAAATTACATTTATTTTTCGAAGAGTTTGGACTGGGGGAGAGACTAAACCTTTCCAAACAATGACTTTAAGGTTTGTCCCTGCCAGCTAATTCCCCCATCCCGTCTACAAAATAAATCATGGACAAGAAGCTGCTTCCTGGACAAGAACAATGTAATTGAATTTACTTTGAATTTATCTGTGGTCAATGGACTTTGGACTATTATCCTTTGACCTGTAAATTAGAATAATTGGTTTAACTCTTAAGTACTGTTAATAAATTATTAAGATTTTTCAAAACAAAGTAAATGAGAAGGAAGTGAAGTAAATCCTACTGACATGAATATTGAAGGTAGGATTAAAACAAAATCAAGCAGAAAAACTAACAAGAATAACGACTGTAATAAAATAGATCTGGGTGCTACAAATGGTTTTTGCTTGAAAAGATTCGCACTTGTTTATTAAATACCAGCCAAATATTTTAATTTCGAGAGTATTTTTCTTTGTAGAAACTAGTCTCATCCACACTACTCTATACTATAGTTCTGCAGTGTCTCCGGTGGGTAAGTGGTAACCGGTAACGCATGGTGCCTTGTAATCAAGGGGTCACTGGTTCGATACCTGGTGTGGTCACAAGTGGTTTTGAGCCCACTTTAAACTGTAGTTCCTGTGTTTAGGACGTTATCTTCATCCAACGGAAGGCAATGGCACACCACCATCGGTTCACCCTGCCCAAAGACCTTCTTGTCACAGACTTCCCTCCGGGCAGAACTTCATCATCAAAACTTATAATGGAATCGACTCAATGTATGCAACCTCTAAGCTTTTGTCAAAAGGTCATGAATCGAAGGATGTATACTTCAAACTGAAACAAGACAAACATTCCTTTCAAAAATACTTAGAATCTTGCGTAGTTTAGGAGTTAGAGACGTCAAAATATATCACGGAAACGTCTTAAATGACGTAATATCACGCCAAATAATGGAGTAAGGCATGTTGGCTCAGCCAATCACAATCAAATTTGTACCTAATACATGGATTTAAGCAATGTTTATGGTTTTGGGAGTGCTGCAAGAAGGGTTTTCCGATGTAAGAATTCCATTGTCATGGACCTAACATTGCGTAATACAGAAACACAGAAATCTCCCTTAAGGTGCACTCTTGAACCATAAACTTTACCATATACAGTCGCGCCAACGCGGATAGAAGAAAGGCGGCATCAGTGTTGATTTCTAAGAGTTTACAGCTCTAGCCTCTGATTCATTGTTGGTTCCATTCAGCATTGTTGGCAGATTTTCTGCTATAACATCTCCCATAAGGAATAGAAGCAAATACATGGATTAGGAAGGTTATCTACACACAAACACAGACGCACAGGTCGGTATTGGCAAGAGGTTGTGAATTTTCCCCCTTTCTGGCGGTCAAAGGTACCAACAGCTTGGTTTCCCGCGAAGTATATTCTAATAGAGGATTTGTCATTTCGCCAAGAGCATAAAACCTGACGTTTCAGCTTAGACCTGCCCAGTATGCCTACTTACTCCAATCAAAAACAATGTCTTGAGCTCACAAAAATGGCAACATACTCTGTAGTTGTCATCAGGTGCGTCGCCTTGGTCGATGCTCAATTGTTTTCTGGCTTCACTCTTTCGCTGGGTATCAGATAGGTATAGCAAATCATCCATTAGAAGATCCTTCTTCCCCACCAATCACTCCGAAAATATTTCATATAAGATTTAACCTGCTCCCTCTGCCATTCAAATAGATAAATGTGCTTTGCCGATAAGTTTGGCAACTCCGAATGTTCTTCAGTTCTACTGCCCCAGGAATAGTGACCGTCCATAGTTTCCAAAGCGACAACAGGGACGTGTGGCCAATATCTGATAAACTTAAGCTGTCTGGGGCGTAACAGAAGTGACTGGGCTACGTATGGGATGCAACCAATGACCTCTATCTAAATCGATACTGAGCTGACTGCTGCAGTAGAAAATTTCGTGAATATATGAAGCCACGGAGCGGAGAAAACACTTAAACTCGTTTGTCCACTTCCAGTCTAAACCAATATGGACCAAACTTTCGATTCTAACTCAGTTTTTACGCTTGGTATCGCTACGCGGCCCGTTTTTTTTATTTCTTTCTTAATTCTTGCGAAAAAGTAAATATTATGTGCAGTATTTTCTATCTATGCAGTATTCTTGTACGGTATACCATTACAAGAATAACTCAAGAGTTAAGAATTAAATAAAAATCGGGCCGCACAGCGATAAGAAGCGTATAAAACTAAGTTAAAACTGAAAATTTGGTCCACCTTGGATTAGACTGGAAGTGGACAAACGAGTTTAAATATTTGCTCTGGCTTCTATCTTTCGACACTAAGCAGTCACTTCAGTATCGTTACGTAGAGCTCGATGGGCACATCTTTAATTGTGGATTGCTAAGCCACAACGGCTTTCCTCATTATTTGTCAGTTACGTCATTTGTGGCTTCTTTCTCTTGTTTTGGTCTGAGAAAACAATCACGACCGTCATTTTTTGAGCACCCTATATAAATTAATTAGACAGTTTGGAATACTCCAACCGTCAATTTGAGATGTTAAAACAGAAAAAATATATATCGTATTTTGAACACATTATAATTGAAGAGCTTATTTACAATAGACCACATGTCCAATGACGGAAATTCTACAGTAAAAGGTAAAGCTATCCCCTGTGCGATACGCACGCGCCGTGAACTGCGCATGAGGGACGTGAAGGTAGCGCTCCACATTTTCTTGACATACGGTACAAAGTGAGGTGGGGTGGTCAGTCCCACGCTCGACCGCCTTTACCTTCCCAAGGTGTCCAGGAGTACCAAGGACACTCTGGTACTCAATTTGATAGGAGGCTGAGTGGGCCTCAGAGCGCCAGGCATGGGAACACTGTGAGAAAAGTCACCAGGGTTCTGGGCGTAAAAACTGTATTTCTCTGGGAGAGTGAGCATTATAATTGTGGGTATAATCTAATGTTGTAAGTCTAGTTACAATATTAGATCACTCACATATTTATAGTGCTCGCCCTCCCAGAGAAATATATTCTTTTTACGTCTACTGTAAAATTTACGTCACTGGACATGTGCCCTTTTGGAAATAAGCTCCTCAATTTATCTTTAGCAACTCTTCCCCAGGAGCTAATACTTGTACTGATATTCTATCAAGTACCTTATATCAAAATTACCTGAGTAAAGTCGGCGCTAAGAAAACCTTGCTCTATTCCACTCCATATAGTCAAAGGTACAATGAGCATTTGATATGGGTTTTTCAAGTGCAGAGCTGTTGCGTAGAGTAATCTGAAGCCCGTCAGTTCATTACTGCTTCCTTGTCTATCTTTCTCGCCGTATCTATGCAGAGGAAAAAGAAACAGTGCTTGTTAATTCATACTTCTACCTCTCGCTATTACAACTATAATACAACTGACAGTATGTAAAACCAACACAATAATTGAGGAAACCAGAAGCCAAGGGAAACAAGTGACATTAATGAATTTAAAAGTCGAGGTGAACTTTTATATATAAACCGAAATATATGACACAAAACTGTCATATTTTGTACAAAGAAATCTTTGACCTTAATGTGTGCATGTACAAAATATGACAAATTTCTGTCATATATATCAGTATAAAAAACCCTTCGGCATAAAGAGTGACGCAAGAATTCTGCTCAGAAAAGAAGTGATATCCATTTTGCCAGTGATTTTCTTTCTGTCACTATGGCGGAAGTGTTTCCTTTGTAATAAAATTAAGAGATTTAGGACCATATTTATGAATCACTCCCAAGAGGTGGGTGACTCCCTGGAGTATATAGTTTCAGTGCCCCTGGGAGCCACCCACTCTTGGGGGTTATTAAAAAATATGGATTAGTATCCCTCCTTCCGCCATAGTGACACAAAGAGAATCACTCGTGAAATGGATCTCACTTCTTTTCTGAGTAGAATTCTTGCGTCACTCTTCTCTTTACCCCGAACGTTTATGTTATACTGATATCACTTATTTTCTAAGGCTGCCTATCAAAAAAAAGTGCATAGTCTTCATTCAAAAGGTCGATTTTGTACCGTGGTAGGCTCCGTATCTCGAAAACGGTAACTCCTATCAAAAAATAAGCTTCGATTTACCCCAACTTGTTGAAGCCCGTAATTGAACCCCCCCCCCCCTTCGGTACCAACCATTTGGGGCTAAAACAAAAAGACAGACAGAATGACAGACAAACTTTTCTATCATTTGTAAAAAATCTGCGATTCGGCTAACAAAGTCGTAACTTTTGAACCCCTTCACCGATTTTGACGTGTGATACACCGTTTAAAAGGTATTGAAGTGTAGATTAAGACTACGCAAGTTTCGGCCGCCTATATGGTCTGGGGTCAGTGCTATCATCAGAAATGTGAAATTTTGATATATTTTTTTCGCACCGCCCGCGCCCCAGGGAGGTCCTACCGATTCATTTTTCTTCTTCTGTGTCTTGGTATGGCAAAGAGCTTTCAAATGCAAGTTCAAGCATCAAAATCGCGTTTATAGTTCGCTAGATCCGAAACTAGCTGTATACATTGGAGGGTCGCTAACAGACTCGTTTGTCAGCGTCACACAATGAACTACCGTTCTTCATGATTTCGGGTTATATATCGCGTCTTTTGAGCACAGTTGTCACATGTCCATTTTTAGGGGAAAAAAGCTAGCTCATTTCCCGCACGTTGGTGCGGGGTCCACAGGTTTCTCGCCCCCTCACCCTCTGCGGGGTGTTGAATCGAAAAACTAAGATAGCCGGTACTAATGAATTGATAGTATTGCCAAATTTGTGCAGTTGAATGTAGTCAACCCGGCAAACTACACTGTGGTGTGGGTTGCTCAGTCTGTAAGGGTTTATAATGAAAATCATGACCAATTAACAGATTGACATGTCAGCCCCTTCCCCAACTACTAGAGGTGTCTTACCCCACAGTATTATTTTCCAGATTGTAAGTGATATGCGTACCAAGTTTGGTTGAAATTGTTCCAGGCGTTCCTGAGTTATGGTGCAACATACGTACATCCTAATATATATATATATATATAGGTGAGTTATCCATCAATTTCGGTTGTTCAGAACCATATATTTTCTAACGTTTGTGAAGAACCTAGGTGACAACTCTATCTAATCGAAAAGTTTCAATTTTTAAACATAATTCCCTTATTTTAATGAAAGTTAAAATTTTCAAACTGCTTTCCTGTAAACCTTAAAAATTAGACATGTAACAAGTGTACTCTAAAGACGCTATATGAAAGATGATTTCAAACTTTTTTTTTGTTCGTCAATGTCGCTTGTATTCCTTGACTACGGGAATCGACAATTGTGATAACTCTTCAAATTTAACCTTCAGAACTAAACTGTCCATACTAAAGAACAAGAAGACTGTCATATTTTGTAGAAAATTGTTTCAAACTTGAGAGAAGTCTCTCAAAATTGTAGAGAATTTGTTTCCAGCCATTAGGTGTCTTTGGCTCAGGCCGGGACGGGGTAGGGCAGAGGATATTGGAAGAAAGTCGTCCAGGATCTAATATGAAGGTACCATTTCGGTATTTATACGGTGTGTATAGAAAAAATACTGGAAATACCTCAGTCAGGATGGACGGCCGCTGAGATTGTTGCCAACACCTCCTGGTTGCTAAGCCAACACTCTACCAACCGAACTACGGTCGTTGGATCAAAATTTCATTGAGTTTACCTATTTAAAATAATGGTGTATGAAAAAATTGATGTCTTCGATTACGAACAATGAACTAGTTACAGCATTGATGCAAAGAAGATCTTCAATTACAATTAACATAATATGCATGTGTTATAAGAGTTAGTCATGTGGGCTCTAGATTATATAACTTAATTCCAAGAGTGGTTTAGAAAGGGAAGCGTTTTGACCTTGAAGAGCTCTTTAATCCTGTCTGATCACGTATCTCCAATGTAAAGATTTCTGTCCATGCCGATATTTATTTTCGTTTTTATTCATTGTTGAAAGCACTTGATTGTTGTCAATATGTAAACCTATAACAATGAACAGAAAAGAATATTTTAAAAAATCAATTCGGATAGAACTTTTTAAATGGTTATGAACTTTCTTCTCCGAAAGTTTGAAGTCCCTAGGCTAAATATGTAGAAGCAGAATTTGATTTCGTGCAACGAAAAAAAAAACATTGGAGAAATACAGAAATAGTGCTGCCATCTATCTTTATAGAGATCGTTACTTTACACTAACCTTAAGTGACCTGAAGGCCATAAAATAAATTCAAAATCTAACCTTAAACGATGAACTATTTATTGATTAGTGAGAATACTATTTAGTGATTATTTAAAAAAAATGATTTTAAAGACTTTAGACAACTATGGCTTTGGCGGGTATAAGACAGGAGAGAGTATGTTAGAAGGAAATCGGGCAAGACCAAGTTTAAAGGTATCATCCCGGTATTTTCCATATGTGACTGAGACTCAGTAGTTCATGCATTAGTGTTTCTCCCTCGACGCAACATATATGTTGCTTATATTGACACTTGCAGTCAATGAATGCACACGACTACCATTTTTGTTTGTTTGTACAATTCAGTTTTTGTACTACTGGAATTCAAATGTCAATTGTGAGTGCAGGTCGAGATGTCTACTAGAGTCTCATATTTCGGCGTATTATTCCAAATTCATAGGAATATCACCTTCAGAATTGAAAAACCTTGATGGTATTCAACGTCTCATTTTATACACAGGGTGTGTCAAAACTCACTATCTCTCACGGGAAATAGGGGGAGCTCGAAGAGAATACTTCAGATTTGGGTTCAGATATCTTGATTATGAGACAGTTCTTAATATGGTAAAAGTACAAACTTCTGTTACGGCATTTTTGCATTATGTACACTCTGTATGGCAAGGTAGTACCTAACAAAGGAGCTTTAGCTTAGGTGACAGCTTTCCTGAGATGCCTAAAGGTAATAAGTAAATTCAATTCAGTACATTTATATCACTAACTCAAAATCAAAATGAAATGAAAGGGACTGTTATTTCAGATGGATCAACGCATTACTGAGCTGTCTATATGAGGAGCTTATTTTCAAAAGGGCATATGTCTAGTGGGGCAAATTTTTTACCACATGTAAAAAATACATTTCTCTGGGAGGGAAAGCACTATTAATTGTGCAAATGATCTAGTGTTGTAACTAGAGAGTGCCTCTACAGACGTGGACAAATTATTAGCAATTTTCTGAATGTCATGCAAATGTGTTGATTTATTGTATTTCTGGAAGTTTGTTGAAGAGCGCTAGTCCTTTGTGAGACACCACATGACAATATGATTACTGAGTTGTTCCCAAGACTTTGGAACAGAAAGACATCAGAGTGCTTCCGTGGCCTGGAAACAGCCCAGATATGAGCCCCATAGAGTCTTTGTGGGCCTTCCTGAAGAAAAAAGTTACGGCGCAGCATCCAACTTCAAGAAACCAGCTGATAGAAGTGGTGCATAATGTATGGCACGGTGATCCAGAAATAAAGAAATTTTGCTGTACGTTAATCAACCAGATGCCAAAACGAATCCAAACACTATGTCAAGTCAAGGGTTTCCATACAAAATACTTAAATACTGTAACAGCACGTAGAATGTAGTGGGATGCAAAATTATTCAGATATTAAACTGTTTACACACGTCCTCTTTCTTTAATTTGTGATTTATTTCACTTTTCACGTACAATTGCTAATAATTTGTCCACGTCTGTAGTTATAAAATTATATAATTCACACAATTATAGTGCTTGTCTTCCCAGAGAAATGTATTTTTACTCCTACTGAAAAATTTGCCCCACTGGATATGTGCCCTTTTGAAAATAAGCTCCTCAAATGTATTCTTAAATAAAAGGTATCGGGGGAAAACCGGGGATGTCCGTTTCTAGCCATTTTGTACTGAATAGCTCATTCTATTGGGGGAAATTGGAGCTACAAAACTGTGAAAGAACGAAGGAAAAATGTTCATAAATGACCACAGGAGACCATATTACATATTTGTTGAATCGTTTAAACATTAAGAGATGAAGAAATTAAAACTTGATTTTCTCAATAAACCTGTTTTGTGACATCCCTTGTTTTCTCCCGACACCCTTAACATATAATCCGAACTCACGAGAACATACTTATTATGTGTAAATGTTTCACTCTATTACATTAGGTCTTACACTCTAAACAGCTGTGTTTCATACGAGTAATGGTGTTGGGTAAGATACTAAAAGCAGTTACATGTTACTAGTTATTTTCTTTTCCTCTAAAATGTAACGCATAACCAGTTAACATTACTGGTAGCAACACTTTATTCTTTTAATTTTTCAATTATTTTTATCCAGTTTTTGGAAAATAGTCAAACTTTAATCTCTTCACCTTTCAATCATTCTTATCGTGTTTTGGAAAGTAAATTTTAGGGCTAACATAAGAAGAGTAAGATCAGAAAAACAAGTAAGTTAATAAAGTATTTAAAATATTCTACCTAACTAAGGGATCCACAAGGAATCCAATAAGGACAGATGACGCTAAGGCGCAAGCAAGATAGATGCCTGACAGTAAATATATCTTCTCATCAGGCGGTCTAGAGACAGCGGAATCACCTTCTTCCGCCTCGAAAGAGAACGGACAAAAATTTGTGCCACATTGCCACAAATGGGTAGCGTTTTCCTTAACATCCTCTTGGTTTCCACTGGACAGAACTACATTACAAAATAAAGATATTAAATAATGAATATGATATCATTAAATATTACTTGCAATTCAGTAGAGAAGTGCTCCAGAGGCGAACAATGCTTAAAATAAGAAAGGAGAGAAAATTAAATATTTAGGGCCCTGATTATGAGAATGTTTAATTTTTCGCTAGATGTGATGAAAAATAATGGACAGTTAAGTTAACCTGATGTTATCGGGACAGTTTGTAAATAAACACATACAAGAAATTAGAGCTGAAACGGGTCACCGGGTCATTCTGGCCAAATTTTGAACCGGGTCGCCGGGTCATTCTGGCCAACTTTTGAACCGGGTCGCGGGTCTGTGTTTGGACCTAGCCTGACTCTGTGGCCCGTTTTCGACCCAATGTGACCCAGAAGGCAGGTCAGAGTTTCTATTTTATTCCTTATTTTTGGTGTGAATAATGTTCCTTTCAGAGGGTGACCAACACATGGGGGTTATCACCAGAGCAAGAAAAATCCGATGCCCCAAAATTTCTGACAATAGTAATAAACTAATCAGAAAAACATATGCAAATAGTCTCATCGGAAAGGGCAGAAAAAACGTGAGTTGTGCAAATAAACGTTGACTGAGGTAGCTGTGTGGTCTGATCCGTTACCCTATGGTCACACTGCACCCAGTTTCGGGCGAGCTTTCACACTGGCGAACAAGACCGACAACGGTAGAACAAACAACACAATATAAATAAGTGTGTGTGGTCACATCTGAACACGTCCGAACACACCAATGCAAGTCGGTCACAATGTGACCACACACACTTATTTACATTGTGTTGTTTCTTCTACCGTTTTCGGCCGTGTTCGCTAATGTAACAGTTCAGCCTAAACCGGATCCAGTGTGACCATAGGGTTAGTCAGTATTCGATCATCGGGTTCCCCGAATCACAAATTCATTGTCATTTGGGTCAAGAACGGGTCACTGGGTCAGTCAGGTTACTCCAGTCAAGACTGGGTCAGCGGGGTCATTCGGATCAGGTTTCGGACCGGGTCAACGGGTCACCAAACTTGACTCGATTTCAGCTCTGCAAGAACTGCATAAAAAGTAATTGTAGGAAAAAGAATTACACTGCAAACGTACAAAATTGCCCTTCAGAACACATTATAAACTCCCGACACTACATATTTTTCATACTTTGTGTACACAAAACTAACTCAAGTTCATACAAACTAACTACAAAATAACAACAAAGAGGTTATGAGTCACGCACAAGTGTTGAAGTTCAGTCAGCATGTAAATTTCATATTGCACGAACGCTTTTCAAAAATCCAATCCCGGTGATTAGTTACAAAAAAAGGAAAGCTAAAAATGTTATATTGCATAACATAGCGTACATACCTAGGCTAGTTCGCAACAAAGTTACCACCTGAATTGAAGCATGTATCCTATCGTATAACGATCTGTATTCATATCATAGAAGATTGCTACCTGGAATCCACACGGCACAAATTTTGTTTCAGGAATATTCCAGTTTAACTCCAAACGAGTCACGCACGAGTGTTCAAGTTGAGTCAGCATGTACATTTCATATTGCACGAGAAATGTTCAAAAATCAAAT
>JAGDQP010049176.1:0-14563 GCA_022664845.1 Lepisma saccharinum | reverse complement strand
GTTTAAAATGGCACGAATTGATTCGTGAGACACAGGAATTTCAGCGGTTATCTCTCTCTCTCAGACATAAATGAAGATTTTCAGTCCCCATTTCCTTTACTTTAGCGATGTTAAGTTCAGTTGAAGACGTTAATAGTCGACCTGAGTGAGCAAATCTTCCACCACATCTCGACCGCTTTTGAATGCACTGTACCACTCATACGTACGTGTTTTTGATAAAGTCGATTCACCATAAGCCTTATGTAAGATTTTCAGCGTTTCAGCACACGAAATTCCATTTGCAATGCAAATTTCAGACAGATTCTTTGTTTGATATTTTTTATCCATTGTAAACTTCGCACACACACACTTGAGATGAACTGACAAATGGAGCACTGTAAACAAACTAAATGACAGATGGCGCTCAAACTCCGCGTGAGCATAGAGAGTAGTTGTGCTAACGTAGCTACAAGAAGAATTTCAACACTTCCTTTAAGTGGGCTTTGTAAATGTACAATTCCCGGTAATTTCTTGACAGAATGTACCTTCATTTACCTTGAAGTTGGGGCCAATCCATCTAAAATCGTCGATCTTTGTTGCTCGACCCTCTCAACAATATACTTTTTAGTATTATATCCTTGTTATCAAAAGGAGTACAAGACGTGTATTCTTTCATTTTTATCTAAACCGGTTAATTAATGGCAGACGTTTTTGTATTGCATCGCATGACAAAATTAGTGTTTGCATATGTTTACGGAAAATGAAATTTCTGCAGATTAGTTTATCATAGGACATTCAAGGAAAAAACATGTATTCGTTTAAAGTTTCTTTGATAATTTTAGTCCTCTGCACGAAAAACCTGAAACATAATCGGTTTTTTTATATCACGTATCGAATTTTATCGAATATTCTTTGTAACACGATTGACTATTGTTCAATCTAATGTGTTAGCTTAGCTTAGAAATATCGGAACTTCCAACATGTCGGGCATCCCCAAATCACACTATGTTTAGAATTATCGCCCGTCCACGCCTGCAAGGATTTTTTTATGGCGCTTCTGATAGGGTCCATCAAGAAGTATCTAATATGTAATTTCAGCAAATTCTTGACTCGTGTAGAAGCTTCACACTAACTGTGTAGAACGCTATTACCAAATTTATAAACAACAGATTCTCTCGAGAATACTTGAGAATACTCTTTAAAGCTAAAAATGATTTTACCAACTCTGAGAAAGTTTTAAAATTAATCTGTGAGGACACTCCCTTGCCAGGTTCTCTGGGTTTTCCATTAACTCACTTTCATTCATTTATATGTCGCCTGCAGAAACCCTAGACACCTGGCCCCCCGCCGCAACTTTGGTGCTCGCGGCTTTGTAATTACGCCACTGTTGGGGATAAAAATGCAAGTTTTTCCTCATCAAAAGATACGAATTCAATACGATGAAAATCATGCCTGATTTGGACGCAATGCTTACTCAGCTCAATCGCTTTCAGGAGATCTAAAATAATTAATATATATAAGTTACAATATATTGGCCATTTTTAAGGCAAACAGAACAATAAACAACTCCTAATAAATTCAATAGCAAATCCCTTAAATAAAAACTACAATTATCATGGTAAAAATTTAACAAGCTTAAGTAAGAATCATTGCCTTATTTCTAGGTTGAAACTGTAGCCGGGTTTTGAAATTACAGCAGAAAAGTCTTACACTAAAGTACACATATTACGAGGTTCAAAATCAAATGAAGCGGGTAATAGAAGAGACAAATTTTAGCAATAAACTTTAAACTATATATATCTAGTTTGAAGGGTATTCACAGATGACACAATTTCCTGTTAATGTTGTTGTTCCTTTAACCTACGGAGAGAGTCTCTCACTGTCTATGAAAGATTCTGCTACAACAATAAAGATTTGCAACAAACGTTATGCTATGATATATGAAACTTTCCAGGCATTTTAATTACAGATCTCCAAATGTTACTTCTCATAAATTCTTAATTAATGGTTATTTATATCTTTGGAGATTGAAACGTGATTTCTTATGAGCAATTGTTCACATAATTTTATAAAGGTTTTGTAGAGGGAGTTGGTTTTGAAGCTCATTTTCATGTTATTTTAATGTCCACGTTAATGGAATTAGAAAAAATAAAACAGTAAAATTTCTACCGGAAATAAAACAACTCTCGTTGTTTTTAATAGTACAGTACAGTACAAAGTTACATAAAACAATTCAACAGCTGCATTGCAAAAAGAAAAAACTATGAAGCAAGTACTGTATAATATATCAATACAAGAACTTCTTCGTGGTAAAGACAAGAGTGACGCAAGAATTCTACTCGCAAAAGAAGTGATATCCATTTTGCGAGTTATTTCTTTTGTCATTATGGCGGAAATTTTATTTTTTAATAAAATTAATAGACTTAGTATCCTCCCTTCCCCCATATAGACACAAAGAAAGTCACTCGCAAAATGGATATCACTTCCTTTGTGAGTAGCGTTCTTGCGTCACTTTTCCTTTTACCCCGAAGGGGTTCTTGTACTGATATAATATATTTTGTAAGATTGCATATTCAAAGAAGTGTATAGTCTTCATACAAAAGGTCGTTTAGACCACGATATCGTTGTTGATATTGAAATGGCCCTTATCATACGTAAACATTTGTATTCTAAGCAGTGAGTCCAGATCCAACTTTTGATAAAAAACAAGTCCACAATAACAAATGGGAAGCCGGAGCTTCAACAATCAGATGACTTGCTTACTCAATGTAAAATTTGTTCTACAATTTCAACGATTTGAGTACTCAGTGCTTAGGAAAGCTACATTACTGCATTAGAATTTCATGAGTGAGGTCGGAAACATGGACAAGAGGAAACAACGAGACATAGACATACAGACAAAATGAAGATTCTGGACGACGTAGATCGTGCTAAATTAAAGAAAACTGAAATTCTTAGAAGTTTGGAATCCCCGAATCTACACTATGTACGATCATTAAGGACCGTCAAAAAGTACAAATGCTGTTGCATCAGGGTCCTGAATAAACATGTTCTAGAATCCGCTCCCAAGTCGTACTCTAGCTTTGAAGCGTGACAAGTGTCATGGAGGAGCACGCAGTAAAAAGTGATTAACTCTTATTCTTGTGTGTAACGCCAATGGTAGCGGAAAACTTAGTCTGTGGGTAATCGGTAAGTCCGAGAAACCACGTTGTTTTAGGAATATGGACGTAGATGCTTTACCTTGCACATACTCTTATCATAGAAAGCGTGGATTGACGGATCATCATTTCGTAAGCGGCTCATTCGTTTCAACAGTCGAATGGTCGCTGAGAATAGGATTGTTCCTCTGACAATGGATAGGTGTGCCTCACATAACATTCAAAATCTGACCTTAACTAACGTTGAGATTTCCTGTTTCTCCACCAAAAGCGAAAGTCGGCTTCAACCTCTGGATCAAGGAAACATTGTTCTTATGAAGAGAGCCTATCACAAACGACTTGTGCTACAGTTCGCAGTGCTGAAAGCAATACTGCAGACCCAAAATGGAGCGTGTTAGATGCAATAAGATCTATCATCGCAGCCTGGGAATCTGTGCCATCAAACCATGTAGAGAATTGCTTTAATAGAGCCTGGAGATGTAGCGATGCTTATGGCCGTGGTGGGAGCATCGAAACCTCATCACCAGATGGAAGACATTGTGAATTCTGGAGTCAGTTTTGATGAATTTGTTACTGCAGATGACGATGTTGTCTTAAAATTAACCTGAAAAATGAATTTTCTCAAGCTTGTCAGAGATGCAAGAACCAGTGTCAGGTGAAAGTGGGGAAGACGACATCATTACCCAATACGCCATGAGGTTTTAACCGCCTTGGACAATTTAAAATATTTTCATCAACTTCCGAAGTTACTGTTGGATTTATGGATGCCATGGATGTATTGAGTACAGGCAATAAATAATGCACGAGAACTGCACATGCATAACCGTAGTGATCACCAAATGAATGGAATATATGTAATTACTGTACTGTATTACTGCACTGTATGTTTACTATTGTATGTATTACATTTTAATAAATACTGCACGTATAAAATGCATGGGTAAAAATACTACAGGTCTGAAAAAACTTGAGTTACAGTCGTTAATACGAATTTCTTTAACACAAACTCTTGATTTTTCGGTCCCTTTCGGTTTTACTGTAATTATCTTTGATCCCCAATATTTTAATAAGTGAAAACATGTAATTCCTCTTTGTAAATTTTTTTGATTTCCTCTACCTTGTATGCTAAACTGATGGTTTCGTTCGCCTCTTATGGTTAGTTTTAACCCTAGCGTAGTCAATCAAGGCACTCTTGCCATTGAGTATAATACTTTCAATGCGGCGAATGAGAATTTTAAATGAATAATTTACAGTAGGTAAAATCGGGAGAATAAACGTTCCCTTACGTAAGTCTTAAATGGAAAAAAGTTAGATCGGGGGTTTGATCCGCGTGCAACATTTTTAGTGGATAGTTTCTCTGTTGATCATAGACACCTTGAAAACTGATGACGTCAAACTGCCAAGTGACCCATTTCCAAGATGTGTGCGAAATCTAATATGGCCGTCCTACTTCCATGCAAATTTGAAGATTTTTCTGTTGACTGATTAATTTGAATGCTTTCACAAAATTGACTCCGTTTATTTTGCCTAAGGGTTCGTCAGTTATAGTATATAACATGGGCTGCGTATATAAAGCATGTTCCTTCAATATGTCAGTTTTGTATCGTACGTACCTGCAAGCATTATCTGAGCATTTTTATGGATGAAATTTTCAAGTCTGGCAACGAGAAGATTTATATCATCTGTGTTTCGCCGATCGAAAAAAATGATTAAGCTGCTTAATAGTATTGGCCACTTCATCAGTATGATGCAATGGAGCTAATTGATGCCGCATATTCTAATTTTATCATTACCACAAACGCTGAATGCCCTGTCCTGCTGCCACTTAATATTGGTTTCGGACCATTCATCAACGTTACTGAGGACACGATTGGTGGTATCAACATAATCCACATTATAACTCTGGAAGCCTTTCGGAGAAAGTGTTCAATGATTGCAGCAAAGATATCAGAAATGTAAGTTCACCGTCCTCAGACTTTCAAAATACTAGATTCTTTACTGGAATGCCAAATTATCAGAGGGTACTTCAGCCAAAGCAAAACCTATTCATATCTTCCAAGATTTTATACTGGATGTGAATTGAACCACATAACCAATATTACGGAATTCAAAATTTATTGTGGCGCTCCTTTACGATAAAATGTCCATGCCACTTGATTACACAGAATGTTTTCACCAACAGGGAGGTCGTGTGCAAATGTGGATTGTTTCAATGAAATAACAACAGGAAATGAGCCAGATATTGCAAGCGCTCGAATTTGGTCCTTGACCTGCTTCACCTGTGCGACATGATGTGGTGTACACAACAATAAAGAATTTTGAGGACATTAGTGATTTTTTTTAACAAACTCATGGAGTATTGACATATGATAGTCATATATAAAGGAAATTAAGTTGTATCGTCCTCATGAATTCCTGTATCTTGTACTTCGTTTAGGCGCCTTTCAAAATGTTTTTGTTTGTACTTGGAAAATTCTTTGAGAAAAGTGGACCAAACTCATCTTTCTAGACATTGAATGATATGGTGAAAACATTCTAAAATCCATAATAGGTGATTCCCAATACAATAGAGGAGAACCCAAAATATTGCGGTGAAGCCATGATGCGCTCGTGATGGAAATCATTTGTTTGCGGTGAAAAAAAATGAAAGAAAGCACAATGAACTGTTTTGCAGTTTCTGGGGCATAACAATGTTATGTATTCATCAACTAAGTACACCGACCTAATTCAGTACTTACCAAGTATTCTTCAATAAATTCAGCCTCTTTTGGTTGAGTATTTAAAAGTCATTAAAAAGTCTGCATCAGAACATTTAAATACTATAATATCTACATATTAATGGTTGAAATGTTTTTCTTGTTAACCAGAACAGAATGGAGATGGTAACTTTGAGGAGCATCTGTTAGCTTTATAGGATGTGACTCGGCCAGACTTCTATGTGAATGTACGAAACCCAATTCTGAAGAACACCCCGAATTTTAAAATTTTTGTGGTCAAAAATTGATAGAAACCGTGCAAAACCCACTTACACCTTCATTTTTTACTTTCGAACCACCTAAATTTAAAATCCTGGCGGAATCCCTGTTTATGGGATACTTTTTATTTGAATTCAATAAGCAAAAACCATGCTGGATGGGCAACTCTGTATAGTTCAGAGAAATTGCAGTTCTTTCAGTGTATACAGACCCAAGCTGACGACTTCTGCCTGAAACGCTCCCGTTATCCTTTCAATCAACTAGCGGCAGATCACAGCCTTAAACAATCAATCGTTCTTCAAAGGCGGAGAAGTGTGATTGACGTAAGTGCTAGGAAAACGCAATCACTCGGTGGTATCTTACATACCATATTAAAAGTGAAATGCTCGTGTTATTGGAAGACTATTGTGATATACACACAGATGTCACTTCGGACAAATCGATAAAACACAATGGATTGTGCCTACAGCGGTATCCGTGTGGTTTGGGACGTCAGACCAGCGTGAACAACGTTCTGGGTTCAAGTCCGCACTGGGGGCATGGATGTTCGTTGATTTTAGATTCTAAACATCTAGTGGAATCATAACGGTCCAAATTCATTAGTTACTAAATGGCCCAAATAAACAAAGTTTGCTATTTAGGAATGGTTAATGTCTTTGGGATACGTAAGAAAAAGTACAATAAATTTGTTACTGGACATTTGCAAACTCACATGTAATTCAACTTTACACATTGTCATGTAATCACTTCTGCAGCCGTTAGCACAAAGTCTCATAAAGAACGTGTGAACCACAGCAGTACTTACATTTACTTTAAACAGAATGGTAATGTTAGGTAATAAGAGAAAATATAAACTCGAAAAGCTCTCTTTGTATTAGCTAATTCCTCTTCTGTGACATAAGCGGATGGCCTCTTAAGGAAATGCATGAAATCATATCTGATGAAAGAATTTGAACACCAAGTCCCAGCGAATCTCTGTCATTCCTTTGATGTCCATGAAAACAGTGTTCATGATTGTTGGAATGGGCGCAGCATACATAGCGTCAAAGTACACGAGGAACATTCGGGCAGCTGGTGGAACAGTTTTTACGTTCTTCATTAATTGTAGCATTTTGATGCCCTGGCACCTGTAAAGTCCACATATTATCTGATGTGTATGATGCAAAATACGATTTGAAATCGTCTTTTGTGTCCCAAATTGTGTCATGGACCCCGAAACGGTTACGATAATGTTGTCCACTCATTTCATTTCCACCTTCCTTAAATGGGTGTACAGGGGATGTGGTTTAGGGCTGGAACTGGCAAGTATGACAGTTATATAGAGTGGATTCCATTACTGAAGGAGTCGACGGTGATGTCTGCGAAATACGTTCAGCATTGCGCTTACGGGATGTGACACAAGCAGTAGAAAACATGCTATCAGTTCTTCGATGGCCAATCACACATCTATTGCAGTTTTAAGAGATGTTCGCAGAGACTCTACAGTATCTCATAAACTATATTGTGATTTTTTTTAAAAAATGTTTTAAAACCTCTGTCTCAGCAAATTCCCGAACTACACGATTCTTCAGAATGTTTCACCTTAGACGGAATCCTCTAAATAAAGCATAATCGGGTATCGTTCCAGCTTAATGCATGTTCACTTCACTTACCATCAAGCAGCTTTAAACATGATATTCAGGTATTTTTGAAAAACCTTAGCTCATCGGGTAGTATACCTTGACCAGTCAATAATAGCTTCAACATTGCGGAAAATGGGATTCTGTAACTTATTCTTACAAAGTGACCTTTGATTCTTGTTGATTCCCTTTAAGTATTAATGTAAAACATGCAATTGCATTAAGAATAAAGTAACATGTTGTTCATTTTATAAACGCATGACTGAAAGCTGCATCAACACTTTCACAAAGCAAAATATATAGGATTCCATGTGAAAAATTGTGCTTTGTCAAAACTGCTCTTTAGAGTCAATTGTACGTATATTTTTACATTGTTAGTGCTCAAATACTTTCAGTGTATTTCTAATTTGGTTCATTAATACGTTGCTAAAATTAATACCGGATATACATGAGGAAGGCATAGTAATTTAGTGTAGCAATTAATTATGTGTTTGTTTTATGTATAGAATACGCACTATTGACTACTCTCTTTCCTTATATAGCTAGTGGGTTGAAATCATTTCATACACACTGAAGTCTGGCCGAGTCTCTGATCAACTTATCAAAAATAAATCTACATTACATACATTATATTAAATTTAGAAGCATAGTAGTTCTATTTCGAAAATGAATAATTTTCCGTGAAACTAATGCCCATATCACCACAACAGTAATTAATTAAATGACAGCCATATACTCCTTCAAAATAAGTCATTATTTCTATGCTCCTTAAATAATTCTATTACTTTAAATATCGTCATCAAGAATAACTGAATTCGAGAACATAGTTCCAGGTTTATATAAAATAACAATCTCTACAATATCTCCTACAATGCATTATTGGTTGTTTATTTTATTGTCTGTCTGTAAGAAAGAACAACCTAATTTATAGTACTTTGGTAAAGAACTATTTTCATCATTATAAAATCCTTTCCACTCACTTCTACATCCATTCCCCCTGTAACGAATAATACAAAAACTCATCGTCGTTAAACTGTAACAGCTCCTACCATCTGTCATTTTAAGTGACACCATACTGTATTCCACTCCTTTTTTTAAAAATTAGGAAAGTACATTATGAAATTTAATTGTTTCACTGCGTGGAATCCTAGTACTGTTTCTTTAACTAATTTTGTTCCAGATTAATCCGGTCAAGATCTCCTTTTAATCGAAATTACCAACAGTTTTACTTCATTAAATTCCTCACAATCTAATGCCCGTTCGTAGCCCATCTGCCTTATCCTGTCCTCTCCGACCAACTTCCTTTCCTCACTATTTTGAGCTTTATTCGCTGTTTTCCTCTTTCGCTTGTACTTCTTTGACTTTACTAAATTATCGTTCATTAGTTGATCCTCAGTTTTTCTGTTACTGAGCCCAGTACCAGCCTTCTCCTCTAGTGTCAAGTCTAAGCCTCTTTCCATCCTCTTTAACTCTATTTTTCTCCATCTCGCTCGAGACCACCAACCTTTATTTGTTAATCATTGATTCCTCTTTATCGACTATTTTTACATAGGCAGGAAGATCCATTTCTGTTCTTCTGGTTCTCTATCCTTTCTCATTCTCTCTTATCCTCAATGATGCTTGAACAAATGCTTGATTATCCGTGGTTTTCACTAAAGGCTCTGTTTGAAAATCTTTCTCTTCTGTGCCATTAACTCTGTCTGACTAACCTCCGTCGTGTGGTTATCGGTTAGCCTATAACCATGCATGCAGTTTAAGTCTCTTCTTCTTGATTCTCATATGGTATTTTACTCCCCTGGACATCTACTATCCCGATCTACATCCTGATCTAATATGTCACATAACTCTACAGCCGAATGAAAGCTTTATATTAGTGTGTGATCGTATATCTCTACTTTTCTTTGAGTCGACTGAACATATTCTTGCACTTTTCTGAGCAAACGTGTCCAATCGTCGTTTAATTTCGCTATTTTCCCTCCGTGGCGTTAACCACGACATGTTCTTATTCATGATGCTCATGTGCCAATTCTTCTCCGCAACACTATCGCCTCGGTTGAAAACCTTTTCTTGACTCTAGTTTTTAACTTGTTTAACCTTTTAACTTTAACTATTTTCTATTCAATACGTTTGTATTGAATGTTGATAACCTATCTTTAGTGTGGAGACATGGTACACTTTTTGAAAGCTTACTCACATGTAGCTTCGACATTAAGTATATCTCAAGCAACAAGAATATATGTGTAGATTGTATATCTCGCGTGAGTAATCCGTTTGAACTTTAGATATAAATTAGTTAGTTTGATAGAGAACATGAGTGAGAATTTATTGTTAATTAATATGTGGTCACTTCCTTGGGCTCGAGTTTCGCTGCAGGAACATAAAAAAAATATTAGCATCTTTCTAAGATTATACATGATTTAGAAAATATTGTAGCCGTTCCTGATTATCGATTTGATCGAGGTATTTTGTGTAAGTAAAGTAGAGCACATAATAACCCATTGAAAATTTGTTTCCCTAGTGAAATATAATTCACTTTTATCACGACTCTGATCTGGTAAATCATCAAGGGTATTTGAGAACTCTCCGGTGCATAGGGTAGAGATATACGTGGGATAATATGAATACAAGTATTACTGAACATGTTTTGAGTTGTGAGAAGTGCAAGCTAGTTAAAAGATCTAATGAAAAGAAACAGGACTTTCTATTCTCAAAGTTTTTAAAGGAGGTTAACGGTATTTGGTATATAGATACGATTGAGCCTCTTTCACGTTCTACTCAAAATTAAAAATATTGTCTAATTGTAGTATATGGATTCAGCCATTGAACATATTTGGAGACACAGAAATTTGTCCAGTAAAACTGTAGTGGATAAAATGTTCAAACTCATAACACGTAGAGGTTATTCTGCGACTACCTCTCGGGATAATGCGTCAATTTGCAATGCACCATCGGCCATGGCTGCTAGTCAACTTTGTTCTCCGCCATTTGTAACTGCGAAAGCTTATTAAAAGACTTAACTACACTGTGAAATTGATAACGTAGCGTGTAGTTAAAACTGACAACAAAAGCTTTAAAATTTTTCTGTTAGAAAATATATCAGAAGTCATCAAAACTATGACATGTACAAGAAACCTTTGAACATTGTTCTCAAGTACCTGGCAGCAAGACGAGGGAAAAATTTTCGTAGGCGTATTATCTCTGTTGTACTGCTGGATAAGGAGTTAAGGCGACGTATAACTGGCAGAAGGTACTGGGCTCAAATCTCCATGAGTTTTAGATACTTATTTTATTTCCTCCATGCACAAGTACATTATTTTTCTTTCTTACTGCTTATGAATAAATGTCCCCTTTTGCATCTTTTTACACTTTCAACACCACCTTACTGCGTCGTTTTTGTGTTCAAGAAATGAAAATTTTATTTCAATAGATTCACCTAAAGAATATGCCTACATTCTCCTTGAAATGGGCTACCATAAATCCCATCTTTTCCGAGCAGAAATATCAACTTTTCTTCGTCAAAAATTCACTCTAAGAGAGTGGTCTTTCTTTCCACTCAAATCAAGTGCTATTTCGATCTTTTGATTTAGTGCGTAAACACTTTTCATGGAAGTTGATATTTTTATTGAAGGAATGATAAGCAAAGACTGAGCACTAAAGTATGTGGGAGTCTCTTATGTCATTTTCTAATACATTTTCTATTTAATTCCAACACAATGTTAACCTTTTCCATTACAACTAGATTAAACTTCATTTCAAATGCTCTATTAGAGTTTTATTTATTACATGTTATTACTTGAAAGAAAAGTTCTGCGTAAAAAGGACTGGTACCACCGAACTACAAGTATTTTTTCTTTCTTGTCAGTATTATTGCCTATGAATGATTCATAGCTGAATATAACACTGTAAATAAGAATAAGTATGATCCCCAAGTAGACACAAGAGAAAACAGGAAGACAAATATGTATTTGCGTTTTTCTCAAAATAGATTTGTTGTCCTCTTCTCGTAGACAGCCTCATTGACTTTGATGGTTATACTCCTGAAAGCATGACAGTCAAAAGGGCCAAAACTGTTAAACAAGTTCATTAACTAGCATACTCCTCGACAAAAAATATTTGATGAAATTAAGTATTCTACTATAGGTCTGTTCTTATTATATCATATCAGATCATTGAACCAAATTAACACAATGATGAAATATATATTATTGAAATGAGGTTTAAAGTTAATACAGGTTGATAAATAGACAATCACATCCATCGTTTACAATGCTATTGAAGCATCCTTTGAAAATATGTCAGTGAGAATCGCAGGTGAAGAGTTTCTCTCTTCGCATGAAGTAACTTTAGATTTTGAAGAAGGAAGGGTTATTTTCAGAACTGACAAGGACAGAATTACTGCCCCTATGATTGCAATTACCGATCATGTGGACAACATCGTAGATTGTGTGAAGACTGATCTTCATTCGACCGAAGAAGACGCTTGTGAATGTGATAGAGATTTCTCGTATGTTACAAACTGTGTTACTAAAGTTTTAGGAAAAGGTTGCACTTGTAATGTTAATACCATTGGAAAAATCTTCCATGAATGGCAGAAATGATTAGAAGAAATTGAGGAAGAATTTCAGTCAAGATTTACGAATACTTCAGATAAAACTTTAATGACGAGAGCCTCCGAAGCCAGAAGTCAAGAAGATAAAATAATGAACGATGTATATAACAGTGATCTGGTTTAGCAAATACGTACAACATGTAATAAAGTAGAACCTAGCTTCAGGGACGACCGTGAAAACGCTCATGTGAGATATAATTCAGACGAAGACATTGATCAAGTTGTGATGAATACTTGTATAGACCTTGGTAAGAAGGAAGAATTTCGCCAATTGTTAAAAAAACATAGAAAAGTTTTTAGTAGGCATCCAGGGAAATGTAAAGGTTTTACTTATCGCATTTTGGTTCAAACGGAGCAACCTGTCACAAAGAAATGATATCCTATACCATTTTGTCATTTACAACAAGGTAGGATGCAGATTAAGGATTGGATCCGGATGGGCATAATAGAAACTATTGTTTCACCTCTTCTTCATCCATTAGTGGTGGTGAAAAAGAAGAACAGTGATAAAGTGAGGGTATGTGCTTATTTATCGGCTCTAAATAAACACGTGTCTTTAATTCCCCCGAAGGTTGAGAAGATTAGTGATCTGTTTACCAGATTGGGAGGTAAACAGTTTTTCCCGGGTCTGGATCTCTCTAACTCGTATCTCCAGATTGAACTAGATAAAGCGTGCAGAAATTATGTGAGTTTCTCATTTGAAGGACAAATCTACAGATTTCGCAGATTCCCTTTTGGGTACAAGAATGGAGGAAGTTTGCTAATGTCGGCTCTTCAGCAAGCATTAGGGGCAGAGTTATATAATAAGCTTCTCATATATGTACATGATTTTCTGGTACCTGGTAGGAATTTTTACGAATACATATTATATTTGGATCAAATGTTCACAAACTTGGAAGAAGCGAACATGACACTAAACCTACACAAGTGCAAATTTTTTACGACTCCAGGTTTGTTCTTTGGATTTATAATTACTCTTTTGGGAATCACTAAGAACCCAGAATATGTTCAAACTATCAAGAATTTAAATAGGCCAGTTAACGTTAAAAACCTTCAGCGCCTACTTGGAATAATGGGTTGGTGTAGAGATTTCGTATCGAATTATTCGAGTAAGGTTCCACAATTAAATGATTTGTTGAAGAAAGGAAGAAAATGGCAATTGAATGAAGAGGCTGAAAAAAGTTGGAGGACTATGAAAGAGGACCTAGTCCAAACCGTTACCTTAAATTATCCTGACTTGGATTTGGATTTCTATATACTAGTCGATGCTAGTACGGTCGGGACGGCAACAGTGCTTCCACAAGTAGATAGAGAAAGGAAGAAGATTTTAGGATTTGCAAATAAATGTTGAACCTTGTGAAGCTAAATATACTATAACCGAACTAGAATTTTTAGCCCTTGTACATGCAGTTCGTAAATGGAGAAGATTGTTGACAGGACATAGAGTGGTAGTTTACTCAGACCATCAAGCCCTTGTCCATTTCCGTAATGTCAAATATTGGAACAATCGACTTTATAGATAGAACATCGAATTGTTTCCGAAAAACTTATAACATCATGAAAAAATATTTCTGTTGGAACAATCTCCGAAACGATGTTCAGAAACACATTAAGGATTGTTTAGTTTGCATGAGAACAAAACCAAACTGCCACCCTGTTCGCAAAAGAATGCTGACAGTACCAACGAACAAAGCAAGAGAATTAGTGAGCATAGATATCGTAGGAAAGTTGCCTTTACCTAAGGATCAATCAGCTTATGTCCTTACTTGCTTGGATACATTTACATGGTATGTGGTAACTTATCCTTTAAGGAACCCTACTGCTTCGGCAGTCATTAAGTGTTTACAATCATACTTCGTACATCTGGGTATTCCTCAAGCAATTATGGCTGATAAAGGTCCATGTTTTGTGGCGAATAAATTTGTTACATTTCTCAAGGAAAAGGGTGTAAAGCTTTATCACTCTTCACCATACCACCCACAGACCAACTTGGTTGAGAGAATGCAAAGAGAGTTGAACTGGATGTGGCTTGTATATTGTGGCATAAACCACAGAGATTGGCGCAAACACTTAGCTAATATGACTAATATGTTAAATTACATGATATCTGATTCATCGGCCTTAGCTCCTATTCAGGCTCACCTCAATGAAGAAGATCTTTTACCGATATGGAATTCATTGTTAATTGAAGCCATAAGAAATGAACTTCCATTTACGTGGAAA